>JANHGC010001542.1:177865-197987 GCA_027560395.1 Boaedon fuliginosus | reverse complement strand
TGGACCAATTGAAGTTTCCGAGTGCTCTTCAAGGGCAGCCCCATGTAGAGCGCATTACAGTAATCTAATCGAGATTACTTTACGTCCTTAAGCAAACTGAGTTGCAGGATGCATTGAACTATAAATGAGGCTCTGGAATGCCAGAGCACAACATGTTAGTCCAGTACAAAGGATGATCCCAGTCTTCCACTTACAGGGCCTGGAAGCCCAAAATAGTGCTAAACACTCTAATTGCCCTAGGAGTTCCCAGAAGTAAATCAAACTGTTCACTTGTTTGCCAAATTATGTTTTTGTGCCTCCTCCTTAGATATATTATCTCAGGCTGATGTAGCTTGTTCCTTCACAGCAATCCCATGATGGACTTTAGACTGAGAATTTACAGTCAGAGACCAGCTGGGGCTTCTGTAGAATAAAAAAAAGGCAACTAGTAACCATAACCCTGTGATCAAGGACAAAGCCTTGTGGTTGTGGTAACCAACTTGACTTTTTTGACCCGGGTATTGAATATCACGGTCAATAAACGTCAGGGCTAAGTAAGAATTTGCAAACCCAAGCTGTTTCTCTACTTCTGCCTTGAATCATTTGGGTGCCCTGTCTTTTAAAGAATAATCCAGAAAGTTTACCAACCCAGTATAAGCCTTTAATTCCTTGGTGTGTGTTTTTGCCATTAGGGGAAGAGTTGGTTGAATTTACACATCTTGCTAAGATGAAAAGAAATAAAGTCTATTAAGATTTAGCGCCAGGGCTTTTTCAGCAAACTATAGTGAAAACAAACTGGCTTAGGTTGATGGATAAACTTAGGCAAAGATTTGGCCTAGATGGCTAAAATACTCTGACCTATAAAACATCCAAACCCCGTTTCCATCACAGGGCGTTATGCCTACCCAGCCTCAAAACTAACCCCTTCAGCCACATTAATTTTCCAGGGTCAGAAGGGATCCCTCATGCCTTTAACAGTGGGAGAGGAAAAGAGGATCTAGTTCAGGCATTTCCTTTTTGTTTGTGCCAGGCAGGTGTCTTCCCTGCCCAGCCTTCTGGCCCCCTTCTGTTCCTCCCCCCATCTTCTTCCAAGCAAATGTGATTATAGAAGCGAACTGGGGGCGAGGCATAAGTCCTCGGCCCCGGGAAAAGGAAATGTCAAGACCTCGGCCTTATTCGCCTCGACTTGGCCGGCAAAGGCAGGAATGCGCAGTCAGGGACCACCAACGTGCCTTGATCCTTGCAACGGCCCACTTCATACACTTCTGTGCATTAAACTGGGGGACCCCCTTCGCCTTGCTGATTGTCCGGTTAGGTGTTTTCTCATTTTTCGCCCCTGCCCCCTTTGAAATGGCCCCTTCGTTCCTTTTCTTCTGAGCCCCTCGCTCTAATGCTAGATGAGTATTACTTTGCTCTTTTCGTTGGCCAAGCACAATTGTGTTATTGGAGATAATGAATTCAATCCCCATCAAAGCGTATTAGCAGCGCCCTGGCCGTGTTGTAAGGGCTCCCCCCTTCTCTCTCTCTCTCTCTCTCTCTCCAAGCGGGGAATGAAAAGCAGGCAGAAAAATTCGTCGGGGAGCCTCTCCGATAGTGGCTTTTGAAATTAAGGGGGCCGAGGGTTGCAGTTTACGAGTTTTTTGGCTGAAGAAAGACTAGCCGCTTTTGATGTGAAGCCGAGAACTACCTCGGAAGTGACACGAGTTAAACCAGCGGCGTTTGGCTGAGTTGCCACTGACTTAGATCGAGATTTTCCCCGCAGGACTATAAAGCCAAAGGGCCACTGTTACTGTGAACGCGCGAGATGCTCGAGCATCGCTTCACACGTGCGCTTAAAGCCGTTTCTTTTCACTGGAGCGATCTGGGACCGCAGTTAATTAAAGCCGGCTACTCTTGCAGGCTGACTTCTTAATGATGACAAACTCAGGCGATGACCTGCACAAGTGAATTGGTTGGCGGGGCTGTAAGAGAACAAGCCGGAATGTTGTGACAGCTTAAAACTAACAACAACTCGACATAAATTGCTCGACATAAATAAACTAATTTCAAAGCGAAAGTGGTTAGAGGAAACCAACGTGGGATACCTAGACAGCCACAGCGGTACCTCTTTGCTGGAAAACTCATGATTTAAGGACCGCTGATTAAATTCACACGCATTTTTCCCTTCATCTTTGCTCATAGACAGCTCCTATTGGCATGCAGTTTGTTATTTAAAAAGTTGCTATACAGATGGTACCTTCTTTACCAAAGGAAGATCACCCTGACCCTTTCACTTGCTTCCACTAGCATATTTTCAGCAAGTTTATGGTACCTCTTCAAACTATTGGGGAAGGGGGGCTACGTCTCTTTCCTGGACCCAATTCCTCTAGTGCTTTAAGAATCTCCACGTCGCGTCCAAATTTGAAATTGGTTGATGCTAATTCCACCCTGCGTGAGTTCTCAACGCTATACCAAACCCTCGGCTAACCAATAGCTTGGCTAAGATGGCTGGTTAGGATGCAATTCATTCTGTTGCCAGAACAACTATTGAAAGCTTTAAATCTTAATTATCTTGTCCTATTGGAGTTAAGCAGAACCAGGCACATCAGAGGTCTCCTTAGAGAGAAGTCGCACCCCCACGCCCTCTCGGAGTTAAGCGCATGTCCTATAGAACTGCCGTCTCCAAGGTGCTGACCGTGCCACTGTCCGGGCGAATACAAGAACAGGGACCACTCGTCTGAAAATTAAATGAAGGCGTCCTCTGACATTTAAGCTCACAAGGTTTTTGAGACATCCTGGCTGTCCATATCAACTTTTTCCTTCCTAGCATGCACTTTTTTTTTTGCAACCCAGACTCTGATGGATTAACTTGTAATAAGGATCATTGTGTATGGGGGGGGGGCAAAAGGAGTGAGCACCTAAAGAAAGTCCCTGACCTTCACTAGACACCGCCATCCTCTCTCCCTGCCCCAGCAATCTGTCCCTTCCCCAGGCTCAAGGCTCTCACCCCTCAGACTCCTATTTTCATGCTAAGATCTGTATGGAGAGAGAGGCACGAACCCCACCCCCCTCCTCCTGCCCTAGTTACCAATCTGTTGACATTTACATCTGCAGGAGGAAATCTTCCTCTGCCTGAAGGCCTGATTGGTCAATGAACAGAGGCTGTGAAAGTCAGCTTAAGTCTTGGATGCTACTCCACTCCAGCTTCAAGATACAAGTTCCTTTAGCTTGGATTCCAGAGAGCCAAAGTAGTCTTGCTTTAAGCCAGCTAACATGTTTCTGGTACTCCAAAGAGCTGGAAGAGAGAACCAGAGTTGTCAACAAAGGCCCACTAGGCCACAGAGTGCAGGCGAGTCTTTGGCACTTAGTGGGAGGACCACAGGTCCAGGGGCCACCTGCCAGATGGCAAGCTTGCTTTTTTGGTGGAGAATCAGGGTCCATGAGTTGGTTTGTGGGCCAACTTTGCACCTTCTAGAGAGATTGGGAAGGTCAAAGTTCTGTGGGTGAAACTTTGCATTTTTAATGTAAAGGAGAAAGCACATATATGATATTGCTTTCTTATGTACTGTTTTACCTTTGCTAATATGGAGTGTCTGTGCTGAATTGCCTTTTGAGTGAAGGAAAGAAAGAATTTCATATATACAGTTCCTTGCTATGGTTCTGAAGAATAGTTGAGACAGCTTCATCTCAGCCAGGAGAAAGCTGTTCAAAGAGACCAAGGTTCTGCCTTGCTTCCACACTGCAGCTCCCTTAGTTTCTAAAATCTGTAGTCAGAAGTCCTGAACATGGTTCAGAATATGTGGGCAAGATGCACCTGTTTCTGAATATGTGCCGAGTAACTTTCATTCACCCTGGATGTCCACTGATATCTTTTGACTGGATTGAGATCCACCTTTCCTCTAGACAGAGAATGTGACTCAAGGAAGCTAACAAAATTTTTAAAAATGCCATTGTTTTTACAAATATAATTGATCCATCCATATTAAATGCACACACAATAGAAATTTTATTATTATATTTTATTTAATCATCTCAGTTGTGGATTGGGGATCAATAAGTACCAAGGCAGAATGGTTTACTTATGTAGAGAACTTTAATTAAATATACATAAGAACTAGGCCAATTCTATCAGTAAGTATTAGGAGATTTTAAAGGCTTTTTGTCATCGTGAGAACATCAGAATATTCAATTATGATTAGACTTTTCTATTCTGTTCAGTTGTCCCTACCATCTGGCAGTTTTGGTAGTGATAGCTCATTATTTTGGGAGAACACCATACTGGAAAAGGTGGTTCTCATAATGTGGAAAAGCTTTACTCATGTATTAAGTCAGATTATGCTAGAAGACTCCGTTGCTGCTCACAGTACTCTTTAACAATAAATATAAAGTTATAACTTTTTTTTTCAATCCTATCAGTTATTCCATTCCAGATCTACACAAATATGAACCAAAGTTGAATCATTTTTACATGGTTCCTTTTCCATTGGTGATGAATTTCATGTTAATTTGGCATAAGACAATTGCATATTGTTTATATTGATTGTCCTATGAATTTTATATTCTAAAGTTGGAGATATATGATCCTCATATTATTGGACTCCAACATCTATTAATCCCAGCCAGCCAGTTGTTACAGGAGATGGGAATTGTAGTCCAGCAATAATGTGAAGGTCATAAATTCACCCCTACAGTATTAAAAGTTAATAAGCATTTGCTAGTAGAGACTATGAGAGGTGCTACAGAGAAATTCCCATTGATATGAAAGAGTGGGGAAAGAATTAAGCAGTGAATACTGAGGCAGGGTAATTCAGCTGATAACATTTGGGATAGCTGCAATTTACATAATTTATATAAGACACATTACCTTTTTCTGAAAACAGAAAATTGCTAAAAAGGATTTTGAGTTGGGGTTAACTCGGAGTGCCTTAGGTTCATTTCCCCTAGCTGTGTGCTTTCACTCGCCTCTTACTTCAATTGGAGCTGCAGCACATGATGTGTTTAGGCTGGAATGTGTGGATTTGTTGACATTGAAATACTTGGCCTTAGCCGAGTTTCTTAGAGAGGCGACAGCTGAATTCATTTCATTTAACTACAAAGTTAGCAGGTCTGTACACACTTTCTAGAGAAGCTGTTCAGTGGGACTTACTTCCAAGTAACTTCATAGAATCCTGCTGTAAATTGATTCCAGTATCAGATTTAGAGTTAAGAGGGTTGGATTTGTTGTATAAATTTGTTGTGATAAAATCAAGTAGAAATGGATGTCATGTTACTAATCTCCACTAATGATCCTAGAACAGTGCTCAGGCACTAAATACAGAAGCATAAATTAAGTAGTAAATCCCACCTACCTATAATTGCTCACTCAGTCACATTGTGTGCAGAAGAAAAGATTTGCCTATTAAGGAACATGTTGCATCTGTAATGAACTGGTTTTGAATGGTCTTTGAAAGTTAACAGGCCAACACTGTGCCCTTGCCTAGAAATCTGTCAATTTTAGTGGCACACTATTTACTTCCAAATAACCAGCACGTTTCAGTCAACAGGACGAGCTGAATGTCATGTACTTTCCAAGGAATTCTAAGAAATTTTCTTGGGATTTCTTAATTTTTAACAAGTATCTTGAGAATTGCTGCAAACTTACTGTGACCCAGCATAGAAATGAAGGTGCTATAAAGCCCATCTTCATTATTGTCATCTCAGCACACCCATGGTTGGATGTTGTTGTAAATTACTAGTGAGAAAGAATACAGAATCCACAGTTGGTTCCTGATCATTGGACAAGTGCACTGACTTCCTTCTGAATCATATTATATCAAGTCTGAATGTACTGCAGGCAAGAGCTAGTAAAAATCCAGACTACTTAATGCTTCAAAATCCTTTCCCTCCATCTCCCCACCTTAAAACTGAATGTGGCAGTGGGTCTTTCCTGCCTAGTAATGTTCAAAAGTGAAGCAGTTTAAAAGGCCAGTGACAATTTAAAATGGCATTTAATTGGGCTGCGTAACATTGAAACCATTCTTGCTTTCCAATAGGAACAACCTATCGCTGAAATGAGTTCCCTTTGTTAGCTACCTATATCTATAATATGTAGGTCTTACTCTCACATAAATGTACACAAGATTACAATCTTAATTGCTGTGATCGCAGCTTTCAGTCCCACCCTACTTGCAATGCACTTTGCTTGATCTCCAGCTGTTGCACCGTTTGTCTTCTGCTTGGTTTCCAGTAGAAACGCCAAAGAGGTTGCAAAGCATTCCGTGTGGCTATTGGAATATATTCTTTGCCATTCTTTTTTCTCCCTCCCTCCCCCACCGCTTTCCAGGGGGAATGAAAACGAAATCAAAGCACCCTACATTGGGAAGCGCTGTAAGTGAGCTTCAGTAAATGAGATCTTTACTTTGGGTTGCAAACCTATACTCGCACCCTTGGGAGTGAGTCTGATTTAATTCAATGGGGGTTTTGTTTCTGACTAGACATGTATAGGATTTCATTACTTTGGTAATTAATCAGAAGGGGCGAGGGGCTTCTTTCCAAGGCAATGCAGTGTTTGTCTCTTTGCACTTTGCTCCTACCCTTGAACTGTAAGGTGTTCTAATATATCGTACTTGGTACTCCCCCCCCCTCTATTCTAACAGTAAAAATGCAGTCCTGGCTGTTTGTGAAGGAAAGAAGGAGGCTGAGCAGAATTTCTTTAAATTTGTAATTTGATCAGAAAGGACTTTTGCCAACACCTTCATTTTGAGATAAATAGTGCAATGAGAAAAATCTAAAATCAATTATGCACTTATTTTTGCTGCCTCCTGTTTTAAGCAGATAAATGTTTCTGTCAAATCAGTGCAGCGAATGTGAACTTCGATTTGAAAATAATACAACCTTCCTAGAGTTCTAAACTCTACACTGAACTTTAAAGAGAAAAGCTACCACAGCTGTCGGAGCAAGTCTCCTGTATCTTCCTTTCTAAACGAGCTGGGCTAATAATGCCGATCCTCGTGAAACAAATGGGCTGGTACCCGAAATATTCGGTTTAGGTCTAGTATGTGAGACATGAGCCTGCCTTAAATGGGTCTCTTATCCTGAGACTAGAAAGGGATCTCCCCGTCGTCGGTTTGACTCATTACTCCGCCTATTTAATATCCGGATAGAAACAGCTGGTCTGTTAAGTGGAATGGACTATTTCAACGTTCAAGATCGCAGCCCATCAATTCCATCCCCAAACTAGTTCAGCCGAAATACTTGGACGTGATATTAAATAAAGTTATCTCGGAATAGTCAACGGTGATCTTAAACGGATTGATTTCTGAGCAGATATGCATTGGATAGCCAGTCTTGAATTGGGTTAGGGTTTGGTTATGTTTTTCCCGGACAGAGCAACACGCAGAGCTTTGAAGGACATTTGAACGCAATACAAAACCTGCACGTTGGATCTCAGGTCCCTTGTCAGTCTTGAGTTCCTTTCCGGTTAAGGTTGCAGAAGGCTTTGATAGGAACAGGGAGTGGGGGTACTTGGCAGCAGGAGTCCCCCCTTTTCCCGCCAGGGCAACCCGTTTCCCTAAAAGAGTCGATGCAGAAGAAAATCATGCTCCTGGGGAAAAATATCTGTAACGAGCCTGCGGGATTGGAATCTGGGATGCAAAGCCGAGTAATTCAGCCGCACCAATACGTTTGGGAAGCGACAGGAAGCAGGAAGGGGAATTCTTTACCTGGCGTTTGCCATTCCGGCTGAAATGTGCAACACAAGAGGGCTGGATACTTTGCTCGGTCCAAAGTTCAAAACTTGGAATGCCCAGATTGTCTTTCAGGCGCTCGCGCGCGCACACATGCGTCAAGTGAGACGAGGGTGTCGCAGGCTTGTGGGGACCCAAATGGGAAATAGAAGCGCTGATTCCGGCTAATCTGACCTTAACTATTACAGGCTGCGGAATAATGTGGGGGTGGGGAGGAAAAACTTCAGAGGGAACAAAGGCGGCTTTCCATTTCGTCACCCTTCTTTCTTCGCTTGGCTTTCCACTGCTGGCCTGCTGGGGGAAAAAAAACGGTGGTCGATCTGTAGTTTCGCCAGAGTGGAGGAATTGCGCTCCTTCTACTCTTCCGAGTGGTTTCTTGAGCAGCTTGCGATGCTGTAGGAAACCCAGCAATTTAAAAAAACAAAAACAAAAAAAACCACATAATGTAGGAGGAAGAGATACTGCCCTCCACGGTAATCCAGTCCTTAAAATAGTTGCTTAGAAGGTAA
Organism: Boaedon fuliginosus; assembly: GCA_027560395.1. Classification (NCBI taxonomy): domain Eukaryota; kingdom Metazoa; phylum Chordata; class Lepidosauria; order Squamata; family Lamprophiidae; genus Boaedon; species Boaedon fuliginosus. Next base: position 189,796 of record JANHGC010001542.1, on the reverse strand, counting down.
GTCCCACCGAATGGGAGGCAGCGTTCTTCCAAGAAGCGGGACACCGCAATGAAACCCATATCTTAGGAAGAACCTAGCTCCTTGCCTGTCTACCCTAAATGCAGCTGTTTGGTAGACAACCTAGTTCCAAAGGTTACGTTACTTTAGTTGAGGAAAGCTTCCAACTCTCTCTGCCTTCTGCCCGAGAGGGCTATTCCACCGAAATCAGCGGTATTTCCTTCGAGAAAAAAATAATAAGCGTGGGCTATACGGGCAAGATCGTGGAGCCAAGCTGCACAACATTCAACTTTGATTTAACGTCACAGCTTTCCAGTATTCATGAGGGAATCACATTGTACACTTTGCATTTTACATGTGTGTTAAGGAGTCCTCGTTTTGGCACAGGACCTTGCTTTCACTGCAAACAATTCACTCCTGTTCAATGTAAAGGCACACATACGTTTAGATCCCGAGCACATTCCCTCAATGGGATGCAAACTCATTCAACTCTGGGAAAGGTTCATTTCCTGACTTCTGTAGGATGTGGATGGAACCCACATAGACCAACTTTAACAATTCGTGCTAGAGTGATGTTTAAAAGCAGTTTGTGCCGTCTACATAAAATATATAGGAAGGGGAGAAGGCAAAAGTATTTTGCTTTTTGTACAAAAGTATCCTAACCCAGCAATCTCTAAAAAGGTTCAAGTGTCGATGAACTGGTGTCGATGAACTGGTCACTAGCTAAAGAATCTTCCGTTCAAAACTGTTCTCAAGCTCATTTTTATATAAAAAATACACTGTTGTATGCCTTTATATGCTTATATATCATAATATACTGGCATCCAAATTAAAGATTTTGTCCTACTGATTTAAAATATGCTCCTTCCAAATCGGTGGCTTTGGATCATATTCTTGGAGGATATGCTCAATAAATTAACATCAAATATCATCTTGTAACTCAGGTACCCAAAACTCTGAAATATTTCCCTGCAACATTTCCCTTAAGTTTAGAAAATAAGGTAAAATGTAACCATTTGTAATAATTGTAAATACACTTGTTTTAGCATCTTTCTTTAATCCTGTGTATTTATTCTGAAACCATTGAATGCATTTAAAAAAATACAAGGTTAATATTATGTGGTGAGCCAATGCAATTTGTGATTATTCAGCCCTTTTTTCAAATCAGTTTAAATTAAATCTGAAGACTACAGCTTGCAGAATGAATTACATTATAGGTTTTTCTTCAAGGAAGAATATTTCATTTATTTTATTTATTCATTTACACATTTGTTTATAATTTTAAAAGATGTTGCTGTGTAACCAGGTTTGGGGCTTGATTCAATTGTCTTAATTGCTTTTAAAAGAAAAAAAAACCTGTAAACGTGCCTGATGAGTACATCTGGAGAGGATAAAAAAGTGGGATATTTTCTGGTCCACATTATTTATTTTAGAATTTCAAAGTTACTAATTACCTGGGGAAACGGCTTCCAAAACGTCTCTCTTCTGGTCTAAACGCGAAGTGTTATAAAAGTTCCCTTTGCCCGCCTGCCCCCCACCCCTTTGACTGTTTGGGTTCTTACACCAGCCAAAATCCAGTTAGCTCTCTTAAAGGCTTCAGTAATATGCTGAATTACTCGCTGCTTGAGTTTAATGGAGTTCAATGAGCCTGAATGATAGCAACAGTTTTAGCTGTCTATCACGTGGCTTATTAAAGACAGTAATTGCATTTGAAAAGGAAAGACATTTCCTCGATCTGTAGGAAGAAAGTCAAAGAGGATGTTCCTGAAGCTGGAACATATCTAACATTTTGGCGTCCTGTAGGACCCAAAAAAATTGGAATTGGCCTTGGGAGAACTGATTGATGTTGCTGGAAAAAATAGATAGCCCCCTTTGAATTGACCACAAATGAGATTTTTAGAGAATGGTCCTTGTAAGACAACCTTTTTCTTTTTAGAGGGACAGATTGAGAGTTTGTCCAGAGAAAAAAAAGTTTTGTTTTCCTTCTGTTGGCTTGAAGCTAACATAAAAATATCTGCAAGAATGGCTTTAGGAGTGAACGCTAAAAACAAAAACAAAACTCTGAACTCTAGCCAGCAATGAATTAACTCTGATCTAACACCCCCGCCCATGTTTTGGTCTAGATATACTTTTTATCTCTTTATGTTCATTATTTCTGTGCTAAATTGGGGGCAGGGCGGAATCTTAGGCTTTCTAACAATTTGTCATCTTCTACGAACTACCTTAAATATGATGGCAATCAGTCTACTTAACTGATCTGGGGAAATCGATCCACTAAAAATCAAGAAACCACATTCCCTGGCAATTAGAAAAAAGCAAATAAAACCGTAGTCCATAAAATATGCAGGTGCGCGTGGCTGTAAAGATACTTATAGGCGCATGCATCTACTTATTCCCCAACTCCTTTGATTAAGAGTAAAGGTCATGTATGGATTGATTTTCCCCTTCCTCTAGAAATGCTAGGCATTAGCCAATAGGCGTTTGTGCTCTTCTTGGTATGCTTTGCAATATTAAGGGAGAAATGAAGCTGTACAGCCTTTTTTTATTATTATTACTCAGGCTCCTACTATGTCTTCAACTAAACTACATGTTATTTTCTAGAGTGAAGGCTGAACCCCAGGACTCGCCTTTTTAGTTCCTTAATTTTTGTCAAAAGAGGAGTAGGAAGAGATTCACTGCTGTAAATAATAAGCTGAGTGGGGGGAAATGTGAATGGTCAGAATCAAGTCACCAGGTTGTCTGGCCTGTTTTTCTTGGTCGCTCCATCTAGAAAGGCTGGGCATTTTGAAAGAATTGAGTTTCATCATCAGCACAGAGTGGGTTATCTTTAAGAGCAATCCACTTTTTCACTTGCTACCCTCCAAACGTGCTGGATCTCAAGTTTCATTTTTCTCAGCTGGCTGGAGATTATGGTTGTTAGGAGTCTAGAGGACATTTGATGGAGAATTACTGAAATGGATAACGCTTTTGCAACATCTAACTTTCCAATGTTTTTTGCAAAGCAGATAAAAAAAAATCTATGAGAAATAAAACTATGCCATTTATTTTTCAAGGTCCCAGCCAGGTTGGTACTATCCTTGAGCCCCGGGATCGGGTCATCTGAAACCAGCGGCCTTGAATTTAAACATATTCATTTTAAATTCAGTATTATAGGATGCATCTAAGACCACATCCAGCCGAAAAGGCCTGATTAAATAACCAAATCGGTCAGTTACAATTTCTGAATCTTGCAATTAACTTTTGAGAAGGCCTCCCACAAAGTTAGTCTCAGAGATGCGGCCGTTCTAAGTATTTCTCGAAAGAAAGCAGATTACGGCCCGTTCCCCGTTGACTCGGAAGGGGGATGGACAGCGTCCCGAGAAACACCCACCACCACCACCACCACCACCTCTTCCCCCTAAAAATAAATGAATACTGGTTCCCTTGTTTCCACTGGAAGTCGATCGCCACTGGAGTGAAAGAAGAGTCTTGGTTAAACTGAGACGCCTCTCCCAAATCCATTCCCGATCCTGAAGTCTCTGCGCCGAGGCTCAGCCCCATCCCATCCCTCCTGTCGCGTCGGATCGAAGAGCTTCCGGTTCTTTTCCGACGGACTGCAGGAGGGTGAGTCGGTGGGAGTGCAACAAGGCGTTGTTGAACGAAAACCCGCGACTTGGCGGGAGTGTAGGGCTGATCAAAGCGAGACGAGATCTCCAGCTGAGCTCTCCTTGTTCCTCGATTTTGCAGGATCACACGCAGCCCGGCAAAGATGGGAGAGATCGGGAGAAAGGGAGCGCGTATTGGAGAGCCCATTGTCACTTCGGTTGTCAAGCCAGACAAAGTAAAAATAGGCAGAAAAAGAGCGGGGGTGGGGGAACCGAGGAGAGGGAGAACAACGGCACTCTTTCTCCTGCTGATCAGGTAGTGCTTAATCCAAAAGTCTGGAATGAAAACCCTTTGGTTTTCGGTCTTTATTTCTTCCAGCCTGCTTGCCTATCCTGCGTGAATTTCTCTTGGAGTCAATTTTTTCTGAACGTAATAGGGCTTACGGTTGAGTAAACGCAGAGGAGGGATTGTGCTGCCGAACTGGGGATATCTAATGTAAATAAATGTCTTTGTGGGCCCTCGCCGTTCTTCTTTTCTCAAAATTTCCCCCCTAAACATGAGGACGACTGGAGAAGAGCGGTCGGATCCAAGCCCCACAAAATACGAACCTCTGAGGTGGCTGCATTGTAGGCTAAGGAGACTTACCTTCTGCCCCGGCGCTAAGGACGGCAACAGCAGCAGCAGCAACAACAGTTATAATACAATATACGTTTATCAGGTTTTCCACTGATTTAGAAAGAGGAGAAAAACTCGTTGGGCCCAATACAGGTTAGCAGCGTAAACCTCCCTGTGTACAATAGGGCTTATGTGAAAGTAAACAGGCCTATGGGCTCTACTGTTGTGCCAGACTTAAAAACACTGCTCCTCTGGAAAGCGAATAGTGAGCAGCATTGTGTGTATGCAAGAGACATAAATGTGTGCCTGTGCGTGGGCAGGTGTGCGCATAATGTGCATAGTGGCAACAACTTGCAAAATACAGCTCTTTGTCCCGATACACCTGAAGGGACCTATCTTTCTTTCTTCAGTTTTAAGGACAGATTATTTAAAAATTAAGGATGTAGACCTTAATGGGATACATGGAATTTACAGAGATTTATTTGCCAAGGAAGATGTCCTAGTGTTGAGTTCCCATTAGTAAGGGCAAATGCATTTTTCAATGGAAATAAACTCACTAAATGGGATTGCAGCATAGCTTGAACATAGTTTGTATTAAGCTCCACCAAACACAGGCCTACTTTCTGCAGAGCACCATCAACACTCATGGCAGGATAAATACACCAATGCTTAATTTTTTAGCCCACGGGTTTAGTTCAGCATTATAATCTGAATATAAACATGTACAGTCCTGAACCACACATGTACAAAAAGCATGACCACATACTAACCAGCTGGTCCAATAAAAATACTTGCATGCGTTGGGAGTCACATGAATACTCCCTCTCCCATAAGAATTAATTTCCCAAATATGTTGTGATTATAACTTCATTTCAAAGGAGGCAAACTGTTGCCCAACTAACATGGCGAGTTAAATTCCATTAGTTAGTAAATCTCCTAAGAAATATACTCCTAACCTTTTGCGTCAAATCCAACAGATTGTATTTGTGCAGAATTGTTTGCAAGGTTAATAGCCACTATCCACTAAGGTGTTAGCCTTCAGAACTATACGACTAGATTAGGTTCAGAATAAACAACATTCTATTCTTGGGGATTGGGGATGTAAAAATCACAAAGAATCTCATTCCAGAATTTACTTCTAGATTGAAAAATCCTCAGGCCATTGAAGGAGAAAGTTAAACTAACCCCCTTTTAAAAAATGCTAGATGGTGACTGTGTTTCCAGAACTCACTCAACACGTTTCATTTCCCATTAAAATCTATAAAAATATTCCCACTGGCGCAATCATTACAGGTATTTTTCATGCCAAGTTTTCCTACTAGAATTCCATTCCTAAATAACAGAAAGGAATCAGTTAGGAAGGAAAACTTCGGTTGCGAAAGGTTGGCTTATTCTATAAGTCCTCACCCTCAAATTGAAATAAACTTCGGTGTGCTTGAAGAAAGAAAGATCTTTTGTAATGGAAATCCCTCATTCTTCAGGGTTTTTTTTTAATTAAAGCAAATATTTTAGTTTGTAACATTTTTAGTAGCGTTGGTCTGATATTCAATAAGTTTAATAAATATTTAATATACATCTAATAAGGTGACTCCTTGGAATAAGGTGACAGAATCCACAGTTCTGTCATTGTTCTCCTAATATATTGCCTTGCCTGGAGAGGGGAAAAAACTGCCAACAATTCCTTCTGTTTACCCTCGTCTTCCTCTTTGAACCCTAGGTTCATTTTTAACTGGCCTAGAAGTAAATATTATTTCAATAATGGAATAAAGTAAAAGCGAATAACCAAAATCCACTCATTGATAATATTTGATTTATTAAAAGTCCTTAACTGTAAATGATAAAAAAAAAAGTTAAAACGAGAGGGGGGGAAAACATGCTCCATGGCTTATATTTTCATAAAAAAACCCAAAAGAATCAAAACATTTTTTTTCAATTACAATCACATTTATTATAAAATTAAGATTTTTTTTTATTTTCTTTAAAATGGTGTGTCATTTTAAAACCGTTTATTTAAAGCACTTTCAAGCTGTCAAGAAGAAAGTATAAACCGTGCAAATAAATTAAGAATATTGTAAAGGCAAACGTGGGGAAACGAAAAGAGGAAGGGGAGGAAACCCGTCTGGCTACGCTGAAACATCATGTAAAAACTGAAGAAAGTGCATTAACACTGGATGAACGTGCTAACAACGGTAAGGTAGAATTAAGCGACCTCAAAACAAAATTCAGGGAGGTGGTGACTGATCTGATGAAAGCAGCCTCGGGAGCATCTCCCAGTTGAAAATGTTCTTCCACACGCAGGGCTCCAACAATAATAGTCCTAGAGTTCTGGAAGCCACGGAGGGGGTTGGGATGGGAACTCTGAGATTAAATAACCAAGTCATCCATGTAGTCAAGAGATTTCCTGATGCTGAAGGAGACTCCTTAGTAACAGCTTGTGGGAAGTGGAGGTGGGGGGGGGGGGGAGAGTTGAAATAATAGTAACATGCCTTAAAAGGCTGTATGACCTGTACAGTTCTGTATCCTAGCCAGATCCCATTGGAAATGCAGGAGACCTTTTCTCTCTTCCACTTGCCATCTGTGCTCTTTCCCTTTACAAGGCAAGGGGTGGTGGGGGTTTCGGGACCTGTCACCCGTGCTTCCCTGGGGTCAATATGTCTGCGGGGGAGGGGAGGGGGCGAGTTCAGCAGTGCGTGAAACAAATGCCCTTTCCCTAAGTCTCAAAACGGAGGCAAGTTCTCCCTTTCTGCGCTGCATCCTTCAAAGGGTCGGGCTCCTAATCTAATGTCAACTCTCCGCCTGGCTGTTTACCTGTTTACCGGGAAGAGCCACACGCAGGCCAGTAAGTCCGGGCTCAACTTCGACCTACTGAATCCATTTCGGGGCTGTGGGGAAAACCCCCCACAACGCAGAGGCTTCCAGAAGCCACCCACGGGCGGAGGAAAGCGGCGCTGGCTGCCTGGGTCGAGGTTCGGCTTTTTTCGAGCAGAGGCCTCCCTTTTTCTGTTGAATATGCCCAGCCACCCCCCACCCCCCCAATTTTGGCGAGATTGCTTCAAGGCGGGGAGACGCAACCAATGGATGAGTTTCAAGATGGAAGAAGCCTCACTTGCTTCGTTCAGTGGTCAAGGGTGGTGTATATACAGGGCTTGTCTAAAAGGGCTGAGATTTGCTGGACTGGTCAAGCCGAAACGGGAGAAACGGGACGGACTGGCGGCGAGCATTATCCGAGCCACCCCAAGAATAAAGTAACAGTCCTTTCGCTTATTGGGTTATTCGTTTGCCTTTCTGTTTTCCCTCGCACGGATCGCGGGCTGGAGGTGGGTGTGGGGGGAGGGCGGAGGCAAGCGGACGGTCAGTTTGAGCAGAGATCTAAGGAGAGACACAGACAAGGGAGGGTGGGAGGATTCCGCTCGCTTGACCCTCCAGTCCCACCCGGCCGGCTAAGAGGTGTTCAGCACCGGTCTGGAATACACACCTGGATAGTAGGAGGGCTCCAGGGCCGAGGGCTCAATGGCTCCCCTCCCGCCCATGGAAGCGCTGCTGAGGGGCAACCCGCCAGGCAGGCCGGCCCCGTAGGAGGAATATTGCAGCGCTTGCTCGTAGGCTTTGAAGTCCAGCTTGTGCTGCTGTTCAGAGGAGGACATGAGGTTGTTGATGGAGAAGGGGTGGTTGAAAGAATAGTGGGGGTCGCCCTTGAGGTGCAGCTGCGGCTCGTGGGGTCCCAGCGCATGGCCCGGGTGACTCAAGGGGGCCAAGGCGGGCCCGCCGGGGACCGAGGCTGCGACTGCAGCCGCCGCGGCCACGGAGGGCTTCAGCTCGGCTCCGTTTCCGTTGTGGTCCAGGGCTTGTGGGCTGCCGGCGCTGTGGTTGGACGGTGCGGCTTCCAGCTGCCCTCCTTTGGCTTGGCCTCGTTGCAAGGGAGAGCTGGCCCCGCCCGGGTCTTTCCGTCCCTCGCCTCCGCCCGAACCTCCCTTGGCCCCGGCTTGCTTTTCGCACTTGAAGCGCTTTTGGCGCCGGAGGTAGCAGCCGTTCTCGAACATGTTGCCCGAGTCCGGGTGCAGCGTCCAGTAAGAGCCTTTGCCCGGCTTGTCCGGCGAGCGGGCGACCTTGACGAAGCAGTCGTTGAAGGAGAGCGAGTGGCGGATAGAGTTCTGCCAGCGCTGCTGGTTCTGGCGGTAGTAAGGAAAGAGGTCCATGATCCACTGGTAGATCTCGCTCAGCGTCAGCATCTTGCTGGGCGCCTGCTGGATGGCCATGGTGATGAGCGAGATGTACGAGTAGGGCGGCTTGGCGTGCGGATAGCTGCGCTTGAAGCTCTTGGCGTCACGGCCGCGGCTCAGGTTGGAGGAGGCGTAGCCCATGGGGCTCATGCAGGGTCCCATTGCCCCGTAGGCGCCCAGTCCGTTCAGCGAGGCCTGCGGGCCGCCCATCGCGTTCATGCCGCCGGGACTCAGCGCCGACCCCATGGCTGACATACTGTTCATGCTTGCTCCGGTTCCACCGGGGCTCAAGCCGGCCCCCAGGCTCGGGTTGGCATAGGACATGTTGAAGGAGCCCGAAGTCATGTTGCCGCTGGTGGTCATGGCGTTCATGCTCATGTAGCTGTTCATGGAATTCATGGAGCCCAGGCCGGGATTCATGTTGCTCACTGGCACCGTCGAATAGGCCTGCGGAAGGAGCACAGGTTAAAAATGGCTCTTCCAACCCTCCCGCCCTGCCGGGCCATACGGTCCCCCCGTTCCTACCCTGTGAGGTTCGCCTACTTGGCCCCAGAATTTCCCCTTGGAGAGTGTATTTCCCATGCAGCTCATTTCCCCTCCCCAGCTCCTCCTTGCATTGCACGGAGAAAAGCCTTCTGAATCCAGCCTTCTGAAGCCTGAGATTCCGCAGAAAGGGAATCCTTGTGCCCAGCTTTGTCCCCAAGCTTTCCAAATGGATACTATTTCCGCACTGCCAGTTGCTAAAGAAAACTGGAGAAGTGTCAGAAAACATACAGTACATGCATATTATTCACAGTACCAAATGGCATGCATCTGATATACATATGCCAATATAATAATAATAATGATATAAACAGGTTGGCTGCTTGGCTGCGTTGATTTGGGAGGTGGCGGTACTATAGACATATATTTATGCAGCCCAGGGGGGTGGCTTCACAGGCATCCACAAGCCCCGATTTCCTTTTCAGAAAGGAAGGTAAGTTTTATCCAGGGCCAAATTTGGAGAGCTGAGGTTCTGTTTGCCCCTTGCACAAATTGCGACTGTGATTTTAAAGGGGTTCGATGAAACACCGGGTTAAGATCTGGAGAGATGTGGAGAACATCCGCCCAAATCCCCAAGTCGGGAGCAGACTGGAAATGAGAAACTTGTAAGGCCCAAATTTTCACCCGCCTTTTTGGCCAAACAGCAAGTCTCCCAGGATCCAGTTTCCAAATCCGGGGGCAGCCTCCAAACCTGTTTCCCACCTACGTCTGGCTTCATGGAAGGCCGACGCAGTTTGTTGTTGCTGTTCTTTTTACAAAATCTAAGGGCAGTGAATGCAAACCAAGGGTTCCCCTGAGCAGCTCAGAATTGGATCGGAAGAGAGCGAGGCAGATCCACTCCACACCGAGACGGCTCATTGCGCACCGCACAGACCCTGGGAAACGAAAATGGTGGAGGGCAAGCGCCCTATAAACCACAAAATTCGGATCTTCCCAGCTCCTCGCCGTCCCCGAGGGCGCCCAAGAGAAGCCGAGGCCTTCATACCCGCAACGGGCCCCGGTGCCAAGTAAGCGAGGTCGCCGCTTGTTCTTAGGCCCGCGTCCCCTCTCGCCCCTGCGCTTGCTGCTCCAGCTGCTGCTTCGGCGGGGCGGGCAGGGAGCAACCCGGGCGACGTTGTTGGGAAGCGCTTTTCTCCCGGGGCCTTGGCTGATTCCTGCTAAACCGGGAAGCTTTCCCTGGAAGGAAGACTGGTAATTTCGGGGCAGGGAACCGGGGATGTCCAAAATCAAACAAACGATCTTGAAATGTTCTTCTCTTTGCCTTGCAGCCTAGAAATTTTAACCAAGTGATAAAGGGCAGTCGAAACGCCAGTGCGTTTCGCGGTTTAAATCAAAGATCCTGCCGTAAGGCGCTTTAACAAGGCTAAAGAATAATCCTTGCAAAGGCTTAAGCTTTTCCCTAAAACATCGAATTACCAAGCCATTGATTTACTTTATCGACTCATATTGAAAACTGTACGGGAAAGGTTACGTCTTTATAAGCTCGTCGCTTCATTAGCTCTGGAAATATCGCCTATATTTGAACTCTATTCTGTGGACTATATTGTCCCATGCTTATAGTTTTGTATTAGCGGAAATATGTCAAGGAATGGTGATATTTGAATGATAGGCTATGTCCACAACAGTGCTTGTAGTGGGTAGGGGAAGATGCCTGCCATTTTCAAATTCTAGGAACCCAACCCAGCCTAGGAAATCTGTACTGTCTACTATTAATTGGGGGGGGAAATCTCTTCATAAGCACATGCATACCGTAGTTCCTTACGCGCGTTTTGAACTAAATACGGAAGTAATAGGAATGTGCCAAATTCCTTTCAGTCTAAAAATACTTCCGTATAAAGTAGAATTTAAGTTTACGGAAAGCTGACAAATTCTTCTTCGCCGGTCCAAGACCCCCATTCGGCTAGTATGGTCGTTTTATTCTCTCTCCCACCCCACGGGAATACCGGCGAGGCAGGAAGACGCACCCGATGATTCTCAATCTCTTTCTGAGCCCCCTTTGACCTCTGGCATTAAACTAGAAGCTCCCCTGAAAAGGGCGATACCAAATGCGGCCAGCGGGCTCCTGTTTTTAGCCACTGGCCCTATTTGCCGCGGCAAACTCGGATCATAAACCCGGTAAAGGCGCGCAAAGCCATCCCGTCCCTGCACGCGCTTCGGACTCTTTTACGTCTCATCTTGCCGCTTTCTTTTTCACTTTCTACGGCTACGTTTCCTGGGTTGCAGCTTTTTTTAATTTTATGTTCAGCCTTTATTCACGAAAAGCCTCCATTTATCCTCCAGTTAGGGGTTCACAGGTTCCTCCACCCTTATTATTCCTTCGCCCGCTTTTGATCCTTTATTTCGGTTCTTTGGAGCATATTGTAAAATAAGGAACGTGGACATGAATGGACAATGAAAAGTTAGGCTCCTGGTTACGGAGTCGGATCGCATTCTCGGCAGCGCCACCCGCCGGGCTCCGGGAGAATTGATTTGTTTTATGTTTAATCTCTACCCCCCTCCGCCCCCCACCCCCAACTCCGCGAAAGAAGCGTGCGGCAAAGTACACACACCAATGATTATTTTGCCTAGTTGAAGAACAATACTGGCACAGGTGAGGAGTGGGAAGGGGACCAACAAATCGTGAAACTGCTGCCCAAGGGGGGATCGTGAGGATTGTTCCCTCCCGGCACGTACACAAATCGAGGCCCTCAATGGAGGGACTCTGGCGCGGTTGGGAGGATCTGGAATCTAGAACTCTGCCGTGTTTCGACGCGTAATCCGAGGAGCTGATCAATACCGTCTTCTTCCCCCACCCACCACCGGCTCGATTGCCGCTAATCTCCCCCACCCCACATTTCCGCCGCCCCCTCCGTTGCCCCGTGGGACGATTGGAAATTTATGTTGATTCCTTCCCGGGCTTTGCAGCCAGCTGTAACACTGGAGAAAGCAGGTTTAGGCGCCGTCAGGAACTGGCGCTTAGGCTCGATTCCGG
>JANHGC010001542.1:158357-177043 GCA_027560395.1 Boaedon fuliginosus | reverse complement strand
GAGGCAGGAAGGAAAGTCGGAGTACGAGCCTTTGGGTTGAACTGCCCCCTCCCAGACTGCTGCCGCTGGTGAGGGCGGGGGCAATTCCAGGGAAAGGCGGCACTCCTGTCTGTGTTCAAAGAGCAGACCGAGAAGGGCAGGCGGCACGACCCTGAGTAGGAGCTGTCCTGTCGGCTCGGACACTGCTTTCCAGAAGGGGAGCAGGGCGTGTGGCTGCGGTTTAAACCAAGCCAAGAGCTCTGGGTCATCTGGACGGTTTCTCGGTTAGAGTTAGACGCAGATGGCTGTTCTGTTCGGCTGCCGTTCTTTAGCAAAAGCTGTTCATCTTTTGGCGGCAGTGGCTGCGGTTGGGACAGGGTACCAAGCATGCCCCCCACTTTCCAATGATGAATAAGCAGGAGGCTTTCTTCTCGCCCAAGTCGAGGGGCAAGAGGCGGCTTTGGGCGCTGGTCCCCCTCAATAAAAGCGCCCCTCCTTGCAAAGGGGAGAATCCAGACACTAAACTCAATTTCATGGACCGTGGTACTACATTATAGCTCTCCTACCTCTCCCCTCTTTCTCCCCGTCGTACCTGCGGAAATAAAATAGGATCTGTTCTATCTGACAGGGAAAATCTGCCCTGGAGGAAAGTTTCAGCATCCCACCCACCCCGGCATTATATTCTCCCTTTCGGGCAGAAGCACGGGTTGAATATATGAGTCACTCCTGTGACGTTCAGCCAGGCCCGGCCCGGCGCACGGTGGATCCCTTGGCCTGAAACCTCCGCTTGGCAAAGGGCCCAGGTGAGTCATTCCGACCATTTTCATGGCTTTCTTCCCCGGGGCTCAACCTCCCGCTTCAGCCTCGCGCCTTGCCTGGAAATCGTCACCTTAGGAACCGCCTGGGCGAGTCAATAACAGGTGATTGCCACGGGAGATTTGGTGAGTGAGCCAGAAATCGCTGTGGGGCACAAATCTTCGGCCTGTCCTCCAGCCATTGCTTTAGACTAGGTGGCGATTTCCTCTTGGGCGTTTACTCCACCTGTCTAACGTTGTTCTGCAAGGGCATCTCTCCTCTCCTGGAATCAAGCGACCAATGGGATCCCACGAAGTCCTGCTGTGGGCTTTATGGAGGCCTTCCAACATCAAAGAATTACGAAAATGTGCACTCTTACTTGCTCTTCCCAGGGCTGGTGGCAAGCAAGTGGGCTGGGGAATTATTTCATGGGCAGAAATTAAAACAAGCAACTCCCCATGGGGGAAGCCCACCTCCATGTCCCATGATTTAAAAAGGGGATCTTGGAAAATTTTGATTTTCTGTGGGTTGAATTCAAGCTCAAGTATGTTCTCCTTAATAATTGGCCTCCCTCTCACTGACTTCAGTATAGAATAAAATAATTTAACCGGAATCCAGAGCCAGACTATTTACAGTAAAGTACTATCAAGTGGACGTTTCCTCTGAGTTAGCTACCTTTATTTATTTTCATTTCTGAACCACCCATCTACCTTATTGACAAATCAGTTTCCTCAGAGTTAAGGAATAAGTGTGCATTAGATGCAGCACAGAAAATGATGGTTTATCAACTCAACCCACTCCTTGTCCTTTATACCTTTAAATGCCCCTCGCCTAATGGCAGTCCAAACCAACAATTATGCTGCAGCGTAAGCCACTTGGAGAAAATAAGGTTTACTGAACTGAACTCCAGATATGGATCGGTCCCAGTAGAGCCCATTGGCTCAAGGGATGAGGGTGAGGTTTCCAGTTAATTTCCAGAGGCGTAAAATTGGCTGGAAGCCAAGCATTTATTCCTGCCAGGGTTGAGTGGATGCCACTCTTCCAACCTGCGTCCTTTTCAGTAGAATCCACATTGTGTGTTTGTGTTTACGAAAGAGGTGAGACTTCTGGGCGTTCCCTAATTTGAGCATCTTTTTCAACGGAGACTAAGGAACAGATGCCACGGGAGCAGCACCGAGCAGGATCTTTGCCAGGTGGGGCAGACAGGCAGCACAACTGGGAAAACTCATTCTCCTTGTGTGGAAGATGCCTTCTGGGTCAGTTCGAATGCAGGCACAACAATTGGAATCCGGATCGCCCCTTAGGAGAACTTTGCTGGCGGTGTTAAAGAATTTGAATCCAGAACACTATTTCCGGTTTACTTGGGATGGCAAACCTAGCTTTGTTTCTTTTGCATGCCTGGGATTTCCTTGAATTATCCATTCAGCTAAGATTTGTTCTTATTGATTCACACTGAAATGTAGTTCTATTAATAAACATCCATGAAACCAAAGCAAAACGTTTTTTTCAAGTAGTGACATCCATATTTTAAAAACGTGCTAAATGTTTTAATGTGCTAACAAAAAGCTCCTTCTTTTGTTCCCTGCTGCCAATATCTTTCTTAAATCTGGCAATAGAATGAAGTTAAATCCTTGATTCAAGCGACAGTCTCAAAGCAGAAATGAATAAGAAAGAAAAGTATGCTATTAAAAAATAAATAAAAGCGAAACACATTCTTTCATAGGTACTTTGTTTTTATACCTTAGAATAAAATGCTTCGGAAACAAGTTTGCCATGGAAGAACTTTTATACTGTAGCCAATAATTATCATTTATAACACACTGAGAGAACTTTGTGATCCTAAACGCATCGTCTGGCATAAAATATGTTTAAATTAATAGGCATTATTACGAACACTGTAAGACTACAGTAATTCAGATTTGTATGGCTAATGAAGTCCATTGGAATCTTAACACTCACAATTATGACAACAAATGTGATAGAAGCCAACAATATTTTTAAAATCTCAGTGGAACGTGATCCAGAGCAATCCCATCAATTTAAATTTGAATGGTTTGCAATCCTTTGGATATCAGACAATAATAGGACTTGATATCTAATCTAAACTTGGATATTCATAAGACACTTGCAGAGTTCCTAGGACCTTAATTTAATGACGGGTCTGCGGGCGGGGAAGGGAGTAAGGTATATAGTGTGAACTACAGATACAGAGGAGAAATGACTCTCCCAGATTATGCCTTGCTTTCCCTCTCCCCATTAATTCAGCAAAACTATGTCATCTGATCAATATATAATCAGTGATGATGATAAGGACGATCGTCGTGAATAACAGTAAAAAGCTATTGGGACCATGATCTTGGGCCAAAGGGTAAGAAATCGCAGCAAACTATAATACCAGGCGACACAGTTTGAGCAATGAAAAAAGACGACCCTGGTTTATACTCCTGCCTTTTCCTAAGGATTTTAACCTTCCACGTCAAGCTTGGCATCTCCAGGGCACCGCGGTCCTCGCCATTTGGGGAAGGGGAGCAATTCTGACCCGGGGGAAAGATGAACCTCAGCCCCCGGGGAGCCGGTGGAAGAAAAGAAAGGAGACAAGGTCGGCGGGCAGCCGCTCTGCTTCTGCAAACGCGCAGCGCCTCCTGTTGTTCGGCTGTGGCGCCAAGCGCGCACGCAAAGGCAACGGGGCGAGCGAGATGATGCCTTTTTCGCCTTTCCGACGGCTGGCTCTGAGGAACGGCGTCCAACGCCCAGCCCGGCCAAGTGGCCTTTGGTAATTGATTTCCTTGGGCCAGGGAAAGGATGTATCGCTCGAATGCAATGGATCTGGATGGGGGGAGGGTGTTCATTCCGAGCTTCTGGCCACGGGTGGACCGATTGGAGGGCCTCTGGTGCCTCTTGTCACACTTTTAAAGGAGCCCGCGAAGACGAACAGCCAGAAGAGGGTTTGCTAGTGCTGGGAAGTGGCGGAGTGGTGGGCGGGAGAGGCAGGCTTTCAAGAGCCTTCTGGCTGAGCGCTTCCCGAAGAGTGGACGTGCTACTGTGGAGAGGGGCTGGGGGCTCTAGAGAGCCGGCGTTGTCTCCCCACCTCCATCTCCAGCGTTCGGGAAGAGAGGCTCCTCCTTTACCCACCGTTTCCTCCAGAGGATAATTTAACACTTGCAAATGGGATCGTGGTGGGGAGGGCTGTGTGCCAGAGAGAACTCCAGGAGAATTCGGAGGTGTTTTTTTACTTTTTATTTTTTAAGAAAAGGGGAAGGCAGGAAGAGGGGGAGAGAGAGAGAGAAAATGCGAGGGGAAAGCGTGGTTTGGAGCCGAAGCAAATGAATAAAACACAAGTTTGCCTCGCTCAAGTGATGCGGGCCTAGCGGGAAGAAGCCGAGTAGGTCTCCCGAGGCCAGAAATGCTCCCAACCACTGTCTGCGCTTCCCTTCTTGGGCTATGCAGCGCCACTCAGCCGTCTTTGCCGGGATCCAGAACTTAACTTCATCACTGCTAGAAAGTACTCGGCACGGGACTGGTTGCTCGACGCTGTCAGCTGGGTCCAAACGAACGGTGTCAGAGGTATTTCGCCGGCAGTACCCAGCCAAGCACTACTTACCTCAAAACAGCTAAGCGGGGTTGTTGCTTAAGGCTTGGTTAGGCGATCCAAGGCAGCCCAGGACTGTAGGTTAGAGTGGGAAGTCGAAAAAGTCCTCCTGAAAAAGGCAGGGGAGGCAAACAAGGGCAGGGTTGCAGCCAGGAAAACCACCCAGATGTGTCCACGTGGCGTTCGACTCAATTCCTGGAAATTTGGGTCTTCGCTTTCTGAGCGACTGAAGCGCTGCTTCTGGGACAAGGCTTGAAAATGATCCACCCCTTGGGACCTTTTTTCTCTCTCTTTTGCCAGAAAAGCGCCCCCTCTTGCCCCCGGGGCACTTACGAGCCCAATTCAGTCCTCTCCTTTAGTTGCGCTGTAATGTTGGGAAAAGAACAGGAGGATGTGGGATTCCCGCACTTTGCTAAACCGGCCATTCATCAACCCTTTATTTGAGCGGCGAATTGAAAGCCTTACCTTTGGCGGAGCAAATGCGTTAGGAAGGAGAATCCCTACTAAACCTAATGGTCGTCAGAGGAAAAGCATGAGAGGATGAATATTCTAGTAGATTTCCAGTATTATTTTTAGATTGGAGAGTCCAGATTCCACACACGGAAGGGAAGGAAAGAGATAGATTTACATTGCAATATTTCCGTTTGCCCTGGACCTGGCTGGTTCAGAATCTTCTAAAGCTGCCTTGGCGTTATCCTGGTGCCAGGTGTATTCACATCCAGCTGTTCCAGATTTCTGGGTGGGCTCTACTCTTCCGAAAAACAGGAGGGGTTCAAGCCTTTTTTCTGCCTTTTGGGAGAAGGCGATGGTAGCAGTGCATTTAGTAGATATACCTATAGGTGTTGGTAGGTAGGTATAGATATTGGGTGATGGGATGGTAGGAGAGGAGTGTATTTAACCTGGCAAATGGAGTTCTGGAATTTTGCGTCTGAGCCTTGTGAAACGACAAGTCCCCCAACGGGAGAGCCTTGGTTCTGTCCTTCTCAGTTGTCTAAAGGGGCAATCGGATGGCGCAGAAGGCAGTAGATGCCTAGAGGGGTCGGTTTGTACCCGTACTCTCCAAATACTCCTTGACTCGGAGGGCAAGGCAACCCTTGAAACTCATGAAGTGAAAGCTTCCCATCCTCTGGATCTTTATTTAGAGAAAGGGAATCTGGGCAGGACCAGAGGTTTTCAGATTATAGGCACTTTAAGGACAGGATCGCTATATTCGGGGCTAATTAAATAACGGTTTGGAGGTTACTTGGCTGAGAAAGAAGGCTGCTCTGAAGTAGCTGCTGCGCTCTTAAAATAGACGTCACCTATTCTGGAAACGTCAGTTGGTCTCATCAAAGGTCCCCACCCAGCTCATCATTTCCAGTAGTCGTTTCCTTAATTAGCAATAGCACAGTCACCTGCAAGCGTATTCAGACGTAACCAAATATCAGCTCGATTATCTGAAAAGACGAATTTCAAGAGCCTGGTGTGGCTGAATTCGGGTCTTATCACCCTTTCGATTTTAACAAAGCATTTCTGGGTTCCCGCACATCGTCCCAGTTATCTGTCCCAGTTTATTGCCACTGGAAACTGTTTATCATGTCTTGATTCTGAGGTTGCACATTATTTTTCTTCCATTCTGGGCTTACTTATTGGTTTATTCCCCTCACCCACATTAAATTTCAATCGCAACCCAATCAGAATTCCACCTCCCATCAGGATCTGCAGGAGCGGTTGCTCCGTTTTGTTGTGTGTGTGTGTGTTTTTTTTTTTAAAGAGCGCTACAGCATAGAGTCATTCATTCAATCAAGAGGAACTGTTCACGATAAACATAATAAAGCATAGATGGAACAGAGTTTCCAACAATAACCTTATGCGCTATATATACCCAATACACAAAGAAATGAACTGTGCTCTAACGGGTCGGGTGACAAAAGATGAAATTGCTGCTCATTTTTCAGTTCCATTTGCCTTTCAGGACAGAGGCAATAAAACTGCTTGGTCTTTCCATTAGACTTCTCCAGGTGAATTTCGAAGGCCTTCTGAGATTTTGGAAACAATCCCACGTCGATACCATTTATGTGTTTTGCCAATGCACCGCCTCATCTAACGCGTTTACACCGAGGCAAGTCCGGTGGGCTTCAAGTCCCAATATACTTTTAAGACCTTCGGTGCCCAGGATAGCTTCAGGATCGCAGCTTAAATCGATTTTGCTGAGAACGGATAACATCGGGATGCAGGACCAGAGAGGTGTCTTCCTTATTGAGGAAAAGCTGCTTTTAACAAAATTGGCTTTCCTTCGATTTTTATTAGCGCTCTTCGCTGTCAAATTATGAGTCTCGGGGATATACACTGAAGAAATAGTAACAACGATAGACTACATTCCGTATAAGTTTTAATCCCTATTCGTCAGAAGGTCTGGCCAAAAATCTGACCAAATGCTATGAGTTTGGACCTGTTCTAAATGATTCGCTTGGACTAGGAGGATTTCCCAGCGCTGTCAGAGAATGCGCATGATGCCCAAATGAATCTGCCTAGGGAAGGGTTTCTCAACCTTGACAACTCTTAAGATATGTGGACTTCAACTCTGGAAGTTGAAGTCTACACATCTTGGGGTTATTGGTCTAGTTACCTGTATCTTTCTCGAAGGATACCTTCGTTTATTGAATAAACTTTATTCTAATAACCCTGAAAGGCAGTTTAGAGGAGGAGTTCATTCACTCTTGGCCAGAAAGCTTGTCGGTGTGGTTGGGATTTGAACCAGCAGTTCGGTTTGTTTAAATCTGATATATTAGGAGTTATCGTGCCACCTTTAAGTGTCCTATTTTTTCGAATGCAACTAATAATAATCCCCAGCCAGATGATGAGGGGTCATATTGTGAAACAACTCTAAGCCACTAGCTTCCCTGTTCTATGCTATCGTTTCACACGGCTTTTAAGCAGAAAGGAGACATCCAGATGTGTTGCATTCATGCAATAGTGGCTCGGGTGTAGGAAGAGAGTGGAGGTTCGTTCTCCGAGCTTGGAGAACTACACAAACTCGGAGACCGAACCTCTCCTCCTCCTCCTTCTTTGTATGTGTCAAAATACTTCTGGTGCCCCTTATAAATCCCGGAGCAGCGCCTGGTACAGCAGTTAGGACACATGCCAAGGAAACCGGCGATCGGCACAGCTTTTCTAGCCATCTTCAGCCGAGACAGGTGGAGGCCCGAACAGACAGAATCCGGGCTGAACAGGACATCCCGCAATCCTGCACATTGCTGGGAAGCGGCACTCGTTGTTTCTGCTGTTTAAAATCTGAGTAGGGCATCTTTCTGCCGAGGTTCTTCTTAAATGAGCCTGGAATATCTTAAGGGAGCGCCTTCCCCAACTTTTGCTGGGGCTACATGCCTTTAGAGGGTCCCGGATTGGGGAAAGTTTACCAGAGTGCGTAAACGGGGGTGGGGGGTAAGGACAGCAGCTTCCCTAGACCTAAATCCTCTTCATCCTGATGCCAAACTCCTTACTCTTTTCCCCACAAGTTACTGCCATCGGAAGGGCGTCTATGGAGATTCTCAGTCATCCAGCTCATGATTGTCCCCCATGGCGCTTTTTCAAGAGGCAACTGGACTTTCTGGTTTTTCTTTGAAGAGGTTTCGCTTCTCATCCGAGAAGCTTCTTCAGCTGTGGCTGGACGGTGGGGAATGGAAGGATTTATATTCTTTGACTTTTCCTTTGACTTTTTCCCACCGTCCAGCCAGAGCTGAAGAAGCTTCTTGGATGAGAAGCGAAACGTCTTCAACCCCCCACCCCCCAGAAAGTCCAGTTGCCTCTTGAAAAAAGCACCTTTGAGACATCGGAAAGATGGTGTTGTTAAGGAGCTAAAACAAGCTTCCGTCGGAACTTCTGCTACTTAAAGAGAAGAAAAGGACAAATACAAAGCAGGTAGCCCCAGAGCAGTTTAGAGGGAGTTCTTGGCGACGGCCTTCCTGTTTCAGCTGCCAGCTGCAGGCATGGGTTGACCTCTCTAGTGATGCTGCGGAAACATGATGAGCCGTCCGGCCCAGGAAAGACCTCCTGAGAGATATTGTGCCAGTGTTGCCTCTGATCCATTTCCTCATGAAAGGAAAATGCTGGTGGGGTCGAGGACAAGATTGTGATGGCTGAGCCTCTCAGTTTAGGGAAGGCAGCACTGTAAGTGCAAAGGTAGAGGAGCTTGGCCTCAGCAGTTTTAAGGAATCATCCCTGTCCTGGCCTGAAATCCAATCTCCAGTCCAGTCCAGCTGCAAACGACATGGCAAGAGAGGAAGGAACCAACACTTGCAGCACAGACACTCCTTGCAGCAGCCCTATGCCTTCCCCATCACCATTTCTCCAGGTGATGCTTTCCAGTGTCTATTATTTATAGAAATCTTCCTGAGAATTTAGGTTTTTGACCCTGTCCCCCTCTCTCCTCTCTCTCTCTCCCTCCCTCTCCCTTTCTCTCTCTCAATTAAATAAATAGATCTCCAAATTGAAACATACCTGACTGAAGTTATTTGTGAATCTCTCATAAATTCATGATTTGATAGGTGTTATTTAGAGCTCTTCATTCAAATCTCAAGCAGGTAAAAAAAACCTATCTGGCCATCTCTTTACATCTTTGCATATCACTCTACTAGACAATGTGTGTGTCCCATTGGATCATTGTTTCAGATATATTTCCTTAGTTAAATAGAGAATGCGAAGACCAAATCTGCTGCCATGCTTCGCCTCAGGCACAGTCTTATGATCCCCATTGATTTTCTCCCTGCAAGCTTCCTAGGCTTGTGGGAAGATGTCAGGGAACGTTATAAATGGAGATCATGTGACATGGCAACATAGTGGAATGGCAGCATTAAACCGCAGTAGTACAACAGCACTGAAACAGCAAGGACTTGCCAAAGTTTTGCTTCCATGGGCGTAATGGGTCCTGGCATTCTCTAAGTTAGCCCATCTGAGATACCTTGGTTGAAAAGGTTTTTGCCCTATGATGCACTGTTTCACCCAGTTAAAGGCTACAGACATGAGAGTCTTAGTAGTAAATATTGTAGGTCTCTACTGTAGATAGATAGAGCTCTCTATCTCTATCATTTCTGCCAAGTATCTGTGGCTCTCCCATTTTGTATATTCTAACAAAGTTGTGACACAGAATACACAAAGAGTGAACGACTGGTCCACAATCCGCTTCTGAAAACTGCAACTAAAAGTTTCTGAATGCAGCACTGACTGGGCCTGACTGAATGCACCAGGCTGAAGAAGACTGCATTAACCAAACAATTCCTTGAGACTAATATTCCTATAAATAAGGATGGGAAAACTTTGCATACCCTCTTGCAATAAGCTTGCCCTTAAGTTAATAAACCAAGCATTTATTTTGGGCTATCGTTTCAGGAATTCCAGAACTTGCATTATGTGAAATGAATAATTAGCTTTTTTTCCTTTTGCTAATATGCTAGAAGTGAATTATTATCCCTAGAAATTCACTATGGAGGACCACGTAGCATGATGAAGATTTTATGCTTCCCACAAAGACCCACCAATCTCTATTTAGGTTCTAAGTCCACAAGACTTAGTTTGTCAAAATCTGACTGCAAGTTTGTGGAATGACACCTTCACAGAAGGCAACATTATATACAAAACTCACATGTAAGTAAAATATTTTTGAATCCCTCCTCAATTCAGATATATGTCATAAAAAAATAAACAAGCAGAAACAACTGTTTCCTCCTTAGATATACCACATTTTTCGGGGTATAAGACTCTCCAAAGTATAAGACGCACCCAGCTTTGGGGGAGGAAAACAGGTGTGTGGGGGAATCTGCATCTGCCTCCCAGGAATTTGTCTTCTGTGCTAAATCAGGCTGAAACTAAAACTGAAACAGGCTTCAAAACAGAAGACAAAAGGAAAAAAATCTGGGAGGCAGAGGCATGGTTTTGGTATGGGAAATTACAGAATATTAGAAATGTAATGATTGTTAGTATAATCCTTTGCATGTTTTACTGAAAGTTTAAGTCCCATATGGTCAGAATAGCTTACAAACAGCTCCCATGCTGTAGTAAACATACTTACTGACGAACAAGTTCCTCAGAATTTAAGAATATCACATATGTAATATTACCCAATGAATCTCCTATGCATTTTGCTTAGGAACAAGTCCTGCTCAACTCAATTAGATTTAGCTACAATTCTGCAAACCCTTCGGTATGAATTCATCTCACAAAACACAGCAAGATTTTCACCTTTCTAAAAAAAGACCATCAAAATGATCAATGTGGAAAAGCATCCAATGAAAAGATATACTTTTAAGGATAGACAACAGATACTGAAAGAGGATGTGGAGATTTATAAAATCATGTGAACCCTGAGAGATTCATCTATTGAAGTATGATACGTATGAATAATCAGTTTACTCAGCACATAAACAATGGGCTTCTCCTTCAGAGGTAGTGATAACACAGATTTAGATTGTTTTAAAAGAAGTTAGATGCTTCCCATTGAGGACAGATTGCTATTCAGCCTGACAGCTATATTCTACAAGCTAAGTAAAGTCAGAACTGATTTGTTTTTGGATACAAGACCTCTGGGAAATGCTAAGGCAGTCAGCTAGTCCAGTGGTTCTCAACCTTTTCTTCACCATGGACCCTCTTTAAATACCTTTTGTGGCTAGGGACCATAGCCATGGGCCCAATGATTTAACTCGAGATTTAATTAATAACATTTCTTCAAGCCTTCATGGACCCCCTGTGACATTATGCAACCCCGCAGGGGTCCATGCACCACAGGTTGAGAACCACTGAGGTAGACTGCAAAATCAAGAAACCTCTTGGAAAACCACAGTGGCCAGTTACATGGACCTAACCACAAGGATGCCAGAAACAGAGTTTGAATTAAAGGAGGTGTTATATTTCACTTTCAGAACTAAAGGCACCTACAAATCAAACTAAAGCAAGCATAGTCAAATAGAAGATGCTAGGGACCTGCTATGGAAGAGAACGATTGTCCTATTTGCCTCTGAGTCCTACTGCCTCTGAGTAACTCTAGTGAGACAACATAATATTGGATTAGATTGGATTAGATGGTCCATGACCTGAATCAACAGGGAACTCTTCACTAAAAATGTATGCATGTCCAAGATGCAATAAGATGAGAAATGACACTTAAAGAAAATTTCAGAAAAGTTATGACTACATAGTTGTACCAAATTTTTCTTGCTTTGCTGCATCTGGCTGCTTTATGGTTTCAGTGTTTCTTTTATAGTCTCTTTTAATAAAATTAATTGCAAAATATTAAGGAATAAGAAAGAAGCATTTATTGAAAGATGGAATGCTTATTTATTAATAAAATTTCTGCTCTGCTGCAATCAAATAACGTTCAGCAACTTCCATAGTGTATAAAACTAAAAAATTAAAACATTTATTTTCAACCAGTAACAGTTGCAACAAAACCTGTTAATGTGTTGTGTACCGCACAACATCAATGTTCATTCCATCTTGAACATTTGTGCAGAAAAAGTTACAGCAAAGAGAAGCCCCATTCTTCTGCCAATTTATTATCTGAGATGGCTGAAACAACAATTTCAACAACAACAAGATCCATCCACCAATCAAACCAAACACTATCTGGAACTTCATAACATAACCAGTTCTGTGATTAATTTGTATAGAAAATTAAATAAACATTTTATGCCTAGGTCTTGTGATATTAGGAAAATTTATATGGATATTGGCAAATACATTTATAATATACCACAAAAAAAACAACAAATGGTAACTTTTTGTTTAATATGCTGAGCAAAATTCCCCCTATAAAATTCTGGAAAATATGTTGATCAAGACATCAAAATCATGGATGGTTTTATTGACTTTAAATAAATGTTTTAGTTTGGGCTGTTAAGGAAATGTCTGTGTTTAAATTGGCAAAGAAATAAAGCAAATGTTAGGGACTTAGAAGGAAAAGACATTTGACTACAAAACTATTTGTATGAGTATAAAATTGGCAAATGAGCAGAAAAGCTACAATGTGGAGGCATTTGTTTCAAGCTGTCCCTAGGTAAAATTTTTGGCCTTTTTCAAGCTATTATAAATCTTTGGAGTTTATATGAGGAAGGAGCAATCTTGCCTCATGTGATTTGTGCAAAGATTTTTTTTGTCTTGTTTTAGGTTCTCTAGCCTTTAACTGTTGCAAAGATAGACAAACTAATAGGTTGAACCAGGGCAAAATGTTCATAACATTAAAAGTTCTACAGAGGTTCTTTGGGATTTTCCCCAATTCTTGAGTTGGTACAAAACAATCCTGGCACAACATTTGCTCTCCATTAACAATTCCTAGTGCCGAGTCATTGCCAAGTTGGACTGTCCTGATTTATGAGGGCGTGATTCATTACAGGCAAACTAGCTGGTTTTCCCTTGTGGGTCTGCTGCCACCCCCTTTTAGCTGGCCACTAGACAGCAGGAAAAACATACTTCAGCCAGGGCATGGCAGCAGGAATGGGTGGGTCAGAGTTTAGGGCTCTGCTAGATTCCATATGCTAGCTTGCCTGCCTCTCCTCTCGTTCTACATTTGACAGAATTGGTACTAGCCCTAGGCACCAGATCTTAGAGGATGCTGAGATTGAAAACACTTCCAAAATATACAACATGAGTATAAAATCTGATCTTTCTTTTAAATTTTTTTTATTGAGCATTACAATTATATGGATGAATACTAAATAAATAAAAGATAGCAAGTGCAGAAAAAAGAATATAAAAGGAAGAATAGGAAAGGAAGAAAAAAAGAATGTAAAAAATATAACAAAGACAAGAAAATATAAATAAGTAACTTCCTCCTTTGTCACAACAATTATAAACAATTTTAACAACTTGTCACTTTCTGTCAGGTGCAAAGAACCAAAAATGGCATGAAGACTTACTCAGAGTAGGTTTTTTTTTATTGTTGCTTGCCTGTAGACAGGAATCTTGCCAGACTAAAACATACCTCTGTTTAATGATTAGATATATACCCTTTGAAGAGTGGGGCATGAGTGGGGGAATCCACTCTGTGTCAGCACTGAAGTATCAAAATGGCCTCAGTCAGGCCAGACTCTTTTCTTGCATACCAAGGATTTCAGGCTATATATATGCTTCTTAGCTCTTTGGGAAAGACCCTCTCCTTCCTGCAACTCTGTACCACATTCCACCACACTTTATCACAAAATAGTACAAATGCTGTCTTCATATCATATCACATATGTTATCTATTGACAAATCCTTAAAACTATGTTGTTCAGTCCTAGTCAGCAAAAGTCCATTAAGGATTACCACTGATAACATATTGGTATCTATTTTAAACTTGATCAAATAAATCAACTTTATCTTTCTTTCCTTTATTTTTTAACAAGCTTGGTCTTTAATCTCTTCAAACATTGTCTTAGAATTTGACTTCTTCCCTTTTTCTTTGTCCTTCTCACCAAGTCTGTCAAAACTTTAGCAGGTATCTTTTTGTAAATCTAATATAGGAAAGCTGCCAGATCATTCCCCTGGTTTATTATTTGTATGTCTCCTTTAATTATTAAAATAACATCAGATATAGTGAATATTTCATCTTTTTCCAGATCATTCTTGTAGCCAGTCATTTTAAAATCCATGTTCAAATCTATTTTCATCTTATATGGTAAAATCTGTTCCTGTTTGTAACACTGTCATTCACACAGTCAATCTGTAATAATGACAGGCATTCTTAATATTAATTATTGAATCCATTGTTCACAAATATTCTTCAATGCATTCAATGTGTAGGTATTTTCTCTATCCTGAGTTAACAGGTCAAATAGGTGTTCTTATCCTTTAATTATAATCTTTATCATTCCTTCTCTCCCTAAATGTCCAACCTTCAAAACCCCATTTATCATATTTTTCCTGGATTTAAAACACCAGCACTAATCATTTCCAAGAGGAAGGATTCTTTCAATTAATTGAGCTCCATCTTGACTGTTAGTCTGTTTATAACTTTCCAAAAACAATACTCTAATCACCCTTTGACCATTTATTCCCTTTTGCCACTTATTAAAATTGCCAAGTCCTTAAATTTTTTTGAAGACTTCTTTCATTGAGGACTGAAGGAAAATCATTGAATGAATGCCATCAGACTTGCCACCCAAAGGTTCTTAGTATTTGAAAAGTAGTAAATAGGTAACTCTAAATATCATTAAGAAATGACTACATATAGTTTACATTATGACTGTGGGCCTAGTTGGAATCCCTCTCTTCCCAGCCACTTCTATCAACAGTTGACCAAAAAACCCTGATTCTTACACTCTATTTGTGAGGAGTAGCCATCTGGAGTACATGTGTATGATCCCACAATTGTTTTCTTTCTCCAGAGAGATATTGTCAGCAAAATCCATCCTCTGTCCTCCAATTTCAGTTACATTACTGTCTCTGCTTCTTCAGTATATTTAGCTTGCCAGGTCCTCATTGGCAGTTCCTTGAAATTCTGATAATCTTTCCTTGTTTCTCAGGAAACGTGGATTTCCAGAAACTTATAATATTTCGGAAGCAAGACAAAGATCTGACAGGAAGGTACTGAGTGAGTGAGTTGTGTGAATATCAGCTTATTAAAGTCATATCTAGAAAAGCAGTAAGAGTTCACTCTCTGCACCAGGATACCTGCACAAGTATTGAATATAATTTTGCAGAATTGTTGTTATATGACAATAATAGGAGCTGATGTAATTAAAATTATTTACTGTGATTCATTGATTCACAACAAATAGGGTGAAAATATTTGAGAAGAGAAAAAGATAGTCCTGGTTTAAAAAACATAAGTGTAAAGCTTAAAAAATTAAAGAAAAAAAGAAACAAGAAATTCCTAACAAAATTGGATGATGAGCAAAATTATAGGGGGAATAGTGTTCAAAATTGGTCTTTCTTCTTTTCACTAACTCAGTTTGTACAGATGGCATAAACTTAAAGAACAATCCTAATGGAAAAAATAATTCTAAAATGTATGTAAACAATGTTATGAAGAAGAACAAGTTATATAGGATAAGATATTCCTGAAATCATATAATCACAGAAAACTAGCAATGAATCAGTCATATTCTCTTTAGCAGATTATCCTCTGTTTCAGGTAATTGGTCATATAATTCAGCCTGTAGTGTAACATACACAGTTACCAACATTCTGTATAATTAAAAGTGCTATCCCATCATACTGGTCTTAATGATTTAGTTACATGTGGCTCATTGCTCATGAGAAAATAGTAAAAGGGAAAATAATTAATGCCTATGTGATTTATAGTTACTCTGGATTTTTTTATTGTAATCAAATATTAAATATTACATAATAATTAGGATACAAAGTTATCTGTGTGTATATAGGTGTGTGTGTGTGTGCATTCACACAGATATATGATATTTCTGAAAAAAATGCAGAAATCTCATTGCATAAGAAGATTTTTTGAAATAGTTTACATACAGTAAATCAAGATTTTATTTTCAATCTGATTGTTTTGAGGTTCAGATCAAGGACTCATGGAACCCAAACAGGAAGGAAGGAAGTTTTCATGCTGGAGTGCAAATCTATCCCCACTGAGATTAAAAACAGTATTCCTATTAATTTCAAAGTAATTAGGGTCAAACCTTTCCTGTTGTGCCCATGAATGACTTTGAATTCACAATTCTTGCAATAAAAACAGACAATGCCAATTTCTCTGAAACTTTCTCCACCACTCTACCAGAATCCCAACCTAGGAAGAAGCTATTGTGACACATACTAATATGACTAGCCATCTGCCTGCCTGCTGGCCTACTGTGAGCTTTCTTTGGCATCCTGATGCAAATATGATCTATTCACCACCTTCTTCCTGAGCTTTCCTGATGCTAAAACCTCTTGACATTCATTGCCATGTCATCCAGCTCCTGCTGTGATTCTTCCTGGAAGGTGTCCTGCCAGACTAAAATGGTAATTGATGCCCTATTTACTATTAGTTGTGGATTAATTTGCTCCCTAAAAATCCCATTGGTATGTATGGTTCTTATCCCACTGTTACCTTAATTACTATCAGCCTTTCTCCCAATGACTCCCATGGGTAGGATAGAAAGCCGAAAGCAGCTAGAAATGCAGCAGGAGGAGAAGGAAGAGGAGGAGACGGATTTAGAAAGCTTTCCAGCACACAACTAACCTTAATAAAGGTGTACTTTTGCAGGAAATTGAAAATAAGTACAGAATAAACAGTTGAACTGTAGAGGGCAGTACTTGATGGCAGAATAAGTGATTTCAATTTGAATTAAGAATACAAATATTAGAAATGCAATATCTTAAGAAAGCTTAAGAAAGTTGTCCAGGTAGATAACTATAATACTTTCACTGTTTTGAATACTGAGCTGGTGTATTTAAGGCATCCATTTTTATTTTAGTTTACATTTTGCGTATTTGCAATAGCAATATAGAAATGCACACTTCTTCTTTCCTCTTTTAGTAATATCTCTTAGTCTATTTTTTTTTCAGATTCGAAGTTTGATTCCTGTTTGGAAATATGATTCTATATGTTGGCCTCTGATATTAAAGTTTCCTAGAGAAGAAAGGGAAAACCATATTAAATTAAATGAAAACTGTTTGTCCTTTCTACTTATATGATTCTACTTTCAGATGGGACAGAATAGACATATAATTAAACAGATTTCCTATTGACTGTTTACTAGGCTCTTTGACTTTCCAAATTACATAGAGTAGCCAAGGATTACAGCAAATCTAAGAAGAATTAAAGGAATCAATAATATCATTTGGGAAAGGCAAGGTGATTAATTGATTTTCTTTATAGCTGCATTGAAAACATGTTAGCATTGTTTCTGGATTCATGGTAGGGCTGATAATGAAAAGAATTTTAAGATGACATGGTTTAAAAAATAATTTGGTTCTGCATAACTGGACTGGCTTCTAGTTTTGCTTTTCTATGATGAATCTAGTTTTTACTGTGGTGGTGAATTAGATTTAAACTGGAGGCTTTGTTAAAAAATGCAAAAACAAAACCAAAGCAACAAAAGTCTGAAAGGGCTGGGTAAAGATTTTTTGGGGATACTTAGAGGCAAGATTTTCTACATGATCCATTTAATTTTCTGCACTATTTTCAATATATCGTATTAGTAGCTTGTTGATATTTGTGATAATGATGATCATGATAATGAATTGCAGTCTATTCTGTTTCACCTCAACATGATCATGGTACCAGAGGGTCAATTTCTGTTCTTGAGTGCATCATCATTATCCTTATATCTTGTGCAGAGCACATTGGGCAGCAAGTGCATCTTTGGTGCATATAAGACTTTAATTAGATTTTCATCACAGGCTGTGTGTAAGTTTTACATAATTCAGCTTATTTTTGTTTTTGTTCTGGCATATCTAGCTTTCATTTTCATAAAACAAATTGGTCACAAACACATTCTTATGTACAGCTTTTTTACTTCTTTTGACAAAGAGTTATTCCATATTTCACCTGGAAATGAGACATTTTCTGACAGTGAGAAAAATCAACCAATGGAACAGCTTGCCTTTGGAAGTTGTGGGAGCTTCATCACTTGAAACTTTCAACAAGAGATTGGACTGCCATTTGTCAGAAATGGTAGGGTCTCCTGCTTGGGCGGGGGTTGGACTAGATGACCTACAATGTCCCTTCCAACTCTGTTAATCTGTTACATATAGGCACATGCTACCACATCCTTCCAGGTTTTGTGTAACTTAACATTTTGCTTTCCATTTTCCCATTTTTTGCTTTCTATTTTCCCTATGCATAACTTGCAATCGTTTGCTGTATTTTCCCTGTCAAAACCAACAGTTTGGTCTTTGAAGCTTTGATGTTCAGATTCATACTATTTATTGCATCACAGAACCTAACATTCACTAGTTAGTAAGTGATCTTTCAAGGTTTGTTATCATTGCTGTATCCTCCTTTACTAATAAACAATAACAGCAGGAATGCTTTTTGATACATTCCTCTTTTTCAGTTAATAACATGATACTGATAGTCCTCCACTTACAAACAACAATGGAGCCCAATTTTTCAGTTGCTAAGTGAGACAGTGGCTAAGTGACTTTTGCTGCATTTTATGATCTTTCTTGCCAGAGTTCTTTTTCTCAAAATTTTTTATTATGTTATAGACTAGAGTATTATAAAATACAAAATTAAATAGAAGAACAGTGGGAGGAGTGAGGGAAAAGTGGGAAGTGAAGTGAGGAAAGATAGGGGGAAAAAAAGAAAAATGCGGCCGCACGAGTGATTATGGGAGCACCCAGGAGCACCCATATAACACCTATCCTCCACGAGCTGCATTGGTTGCCAGTGGTCTTCCGGGTGCAATTCAAGGTGCTGGTA
>JANHGC010001542.1:130311-141800 GCA_027560395.1 Boaedon fuliginosus | reverse complement strand
AAAATGTATCAAGGACAGGAAATAAACATTATTGTTTAGAGTTTATCCATAATTCATTGTTATTTACTTCTGTAATGGCTGTGAATTTATTTAGGATTCTATGCTTCAGTTAATCTTCAACAATGTGTACTTTCAGTTTTGATTTATTGGATATTGGATTGTATTATGATGGTTTATTTCTTGTAAAAAAGTAGTTTTGTCCTGCATTACATATTTTTCAGGCGATACCTGAAAGCTCCCGGTCAAAATCCATTTCCTACAGTGCACAGCTGCAACCCTCTGAAGTGAGAGAATATATTGCTGGAATTGAGGTTAATTCAACCTATTCTCATTTTGTTGTTGCTGATTTTTTTCTTTCAAGCTGCTTTGTTGGGTAATTTACTTTATACCATAAGTCAGTGATGGCAAACCTTTTGGCACCGAGTGCCAAAACCGGAAGCAAATGAGCCTGCGTGCGCACCCACGTGCCAGAAAGTGAAAGAACACGTGGTTTTGGTCTGCGTATGCATGCAGCTTTGGATTTCCGAACATGTGCACAAGACCAGCTGTCTTGTGCGCATGCGCTGGTTCCTCTTGGCCTTTCAGGCTGCCCCGCCGCCCGTCCCCAAAGTGGGGGAAATGCCCCTCTCCAGCTGGAGCCCTTCCTGGCTGCACGGACTACTTTCCTGCTGCTTGCCTGGGGGGAGGGAGGGAAGACCGCATGTTCTTGCTGGCAGCTCTGCGAGGAAAATGAAGCTGAAGGTGCAGGTGGCCCTTGCGTATGCGTGCTCCAGAACCCAGAAGAGAAACAGGTGATGGCTCTGCGTGCCCAAAGATATGGCTCTGCGTGCCATTTCTGGCACATGTGCCATAGGTTCGCCATCACTGCCATAAGTGTTTTTCCTTCATGTGATTTCAGGTATTTCCCCCCCACACTAGCCAGCATTTTCCTTCAATAGACACAGGAAGTTCATACTAACCTAAAATTGAAGGAGGGGAAATAAGTTACGGCAACCAGGACTATGGTAGGTTTGGAACAGAATGAGGAAATACGGGGCTTGCTATTAGCACTTCAATAGCTTTCAAATAATGAGAGGAGATAGGTATTCAAAGAGTCTCTGGGTTAGGGTTCCGTGGCAAACAAAATTTTGAGGCAGATAAATTCCTCAAATAATAAATTTATTGGATATGTCATATTGGCACAGGCTGGTGAAAATCGACTCTGACAATTCCCGCAGTTTTCACCTAATTAAAAGTAAAAGTTTTTCACTTTCTCAAAACAATTAGTCACATGGTCCAATCAGGATACTATCCAGTTGCTAGGTGATTCCAGTTCCCTCTTCCAAGCACCTGCAGGAATGTCCATGGTTCCCAAGAGAAAATATTTTGTTTTGACTACAAATCCCAACTATCTCTATTCCCCCCACCCTACCCTATCCCTCTTCTTCAGTTGGCCAGCGCTGAAGTCTCAAAATGGCCTCAGTCATGGCCAGCTTCAGGTTGAAACTCTGTGTTGGTTGGGCAAACTAAAGACATTATTGATTGGAGACATCAGACTTTTTATGAAAAAAATATCTCTAGTCATGTGTAGAGGGCTTTTTTTCTTTTATATTGAGTTACAGTGACTGGGTGTTCCCCATACATGATGAATTAAAAACATGAATAAGTCACTTTGGAAGCCCCAGGTTTCTGTATTTGTATTTTTAAAAATTGTCTGTTGCTACATCTCTCCAATCAATAGATGTGACACAATTGTGGAATACTGGGCCAAAGTAGATATGTGCCATTATTCATACTTCCTGTATTTGCATGCATTTTTAGTCAGTATATGAATTCCACAGCATGAGCTCTTTAAAGATTTAGTCCCTGTGGATGATCCAGTGTAAATCAGGACTCGCATTTAGTACTGTTGTAAGGAAAGTATATGCCATTCCTTACATGCTATCAGTTTTCTCAAATAAATTGTTTTTAGTTTTTCCCAAACTTCACAAAACATTTTCTCACACTATATAATTCTCCATGCACATTTTCTTTAATTGACCCAAACTGTGATAAAAAACAAATTACAATAACAGAATTTCTTCTTCAAGTTGGGCTTGACTCCTGGCAATTTCATGACATGCAAATATATTTTTCTGGACAACAATATGGGAGTTGTTTGTCCCTGTTTTCTTCCCCAATATTTTTCTTGACCTTTCTGTCTAGCCCTGTGGTGGCGAAACTAAGGCACACGTGCCTCAGGTGGCACTCAGAGGCCTCCCTGCGGGCACACGAACTGTTGGCCCACTGCACATACGCACATGCCTCCCACCAGTTGGGCCCCGAAAAAGGGCCTCCCACACACCCTGGTGCTATATCTACCGTTCTTCCCTCTTCCAAAGCACAGCTCATGGGCGTGACAGTGACGATCAGCTGTTTTTTGGCTCTGTGGGATTGTGTGCGGATGGGTATGTGCACATGCATGGGAGATAGCATGTGCATGCGCAGGGTACTTTTAACACACGGCAAAGAAATGGTTCACTACCACTGGTCTAGCCTACAGAGTAAGATTTCCTTCTTGTTTCCTATCCCAAACAACTCTAGCCTACGTAGGTTTTCAAAATTAGCCAAGCTGCCTAGGTGCTGCAGGATCACCATTACATTAATAATCAATAGAGGGATCTTGATGGCATGATTTAATTGCTTAGTAGAAAAAAAGACAGCAGTTGGAATAAACCCTGATTAGAATTACATTTATGTTACCATTAAGCTACAATTATCTTATGACAATTGCCATGATTGGATTTCAGATGATAGTACATGTCTATGTTTTCCCAACCCAAGTTACAAGAGTACCATAATTTAACTTTTGAAAAGAATTTATCTGAAAGGTATAAGCATTTCCAATTTTAAGGCATATCTTTATAGTTCTTATTAATTGACTCATTGTATTTTTTTTGGTAAAGTTTTTATTTTATTTTTAAACATACATCAACATCATTTCATGGACAGTGTGGCATCTGAGTGTCATTCAGTTTTGTACAAAAGTAATAGGGCAAATGAAAATTACTACATTAATCAAGTCTCCCTGAGTCTCCTTGCCTTATTTTTAAAAAGTCCAAGTAGTATACAATGTTCTTTCAGTAATCTGTCACCGCTCTGAAGTCTATTCTTTTTGACATCCCAAAGCCAGCAGATTACTTGATCTTAATATTGTTCATCTGGAAGCACAATAGTTATAGTTCTTTATATCCCACAGTTAATCAATAGGTTGCATTTACACAGTCCAGGGGTTTTTCCAAGTGATTCTTTAAGTCCATTTTTTAATATTCTAGTTAGTTCCTATATTCAAAAGTCATTCCATTAGATATCCTCCAGGTTTTCAATGTTGATCCTCTAGTCACCATGAAGTAGATAAATATAGAACAGTAAATAATACACAGACGTCTAGGTGTTATTCTTATCAAGGTTTCCCATGATTGCTCTATTATTCTTTAGGAGTATGACATAATATATATCCATTAACCAGTAGATGGCGCCTTCCACTTAGAAATCAATGTTAAAAAATCCACTTTATAGCTCTTCTACCAGTTATCTATTTCAAAATGTTTCAAACAAAATATCCAATAGTCAGTCCAGTGTCCAACATTTTAAAATCCCTATTCTAGGTCATGCCAATAAGATTTATACATCCAGGCTTTCTGTATTAGAAGCTTTAACTTAATTCCTGTTACGGTGCAGTTTTTCTCTGTCTCTCTTCAGTTGCCGCTAAAAACATTCCAGAAAGCCTCTTTTCCCATATTAATTTTATTTTAGGATACATCCTAAGAAAAATTCAAAAATACCTCACCCAGCTCCAGTCATTGTCCACTCACATTGCTCCAGCACAATCTTGGTTTCTTCAGCTGCCCCAACTTCATGGGGGGCATTTTGGCTGGGTCCAGCAGGAAAGCCATTGCTCTCTGTGACCTGCAGGGTGTCCCTCCTTATATGTCACTCATACAGGGTGACTTTCCCCCCTTTTGCCCTTGAGGGGGGGCTCCGACAGGATTCGACGTGGGGATGCAGAGCCCCACTCCCCTGTGCCAATCATGCAGGGTCATCAAACCGAAGTCTAATTGACTTCATTGTAAAGTTACATTTAGGTTATTAAAAAAATTAGCTCAATTAAAAACAGAGTTTGTATATTTCAGAGGAATAAAACTAATAATTTGACTAACATTCTCCCTCAGGCTCCAGATGTACTAATTCAAACAGCTACAAAAGAATCAGATTATACTGTTAAAACAGTTTCATCAGAGCAACAAAGCATACCTGAAAGTGAAGATGATTTATCTTCAGAGGCTGAAGTAACATTAGAGTCAATTGCTGAAAGGTCTAAAAGTTTGGTGGATGTGTCTACTAAAGAAGAATCAGAAGTAAGAACAATAGTTTTTCTTTCCTATTGGATCATTGAAGGCCCTGCTTGGTCCATACATTAGGGCTTAACCTACAGTATAGCACTGGGGACCAAGAATGATTCATGAAGTCTGAGTAAGTATCCAACTATGTCACTCAGTGAAGGGAAGAAAAGTCTATTCATGGAGAATTCTGCTGCATAGCAAACATTGTGAGTGCTTACTAGCAGTATGTAAAGTATTTTCGTCTTCCCATGGCCTTGCCTTTCTCGAAGGCAAGAGAACTTGACTTCTTAGATCCTGGAATATAATTGTCAGAGGGATTCAAGGATTTCCCAGGAATATCATAAAGCAAAATAGTAGGCATAACAGATATACAAATGGTAAGGCATGTGCAGGGATGGGAACGGGTGGGCTTCAAAAATTTCAGCAACCAGTTCTCTGCCTGGTAGTTGGGTGGGCATGGCCATGGTGGGTGTGGCCTAGTCTGCCTCCTGCACCACGTGGGGGGGGGCGTTTTCACTCTCTCTGGGTTCCGGAGGCTTTCCTTGAGCCTCTTGGAGGGTGAAAATGGCCTCACCCAGGCTCCAGAGACACTCAGGAGTCTGGAAACTAGCCCATTTCTGGCCTTTCAAAACTTCTGAGAGGCCCGTTTTTTGTTCTCCCCGGGCTCCGGAGGCTTTCCTCAAACCCCGGGAGGGTGAAAAGGGCAACCCATTTTTTGCCCTCCTTGAGCCTTTGCATGGGCCCTGCACTTAACCTGGGATCCAAAACAGACCATGTGGGGACTCCTGGGAGGGGAGAGGTGGGCAGGGCAGGGTCAGACAGAGGTGGGATTTACGAGTTCGCCGAACTGGGCAGACTTAGCGAGAGGATTGCCCGAACCCATAGGAACCTGTAGCAACCCACCCCTGGAGGGGAGAAAGGCACTTCCTTCCATAGAAGGAGGTTGAGCCCTCTTGAGAGGGAGTACAGGAGTTTTAAAGATAAAAAGGCAGTCTAAATGTCTCTCTCCTGGACAGACGACAGACAGACAGACTTAAAAAAAGATGCTAGCAAATTAAATGGAGCACAGAGAGGCTGTGGAATAGTTTCTAATTTCACTTTCCCTTTTCTCTTAGAAGAGCTGATCTCTTATCCCGTAATTTATTTAGGAGCCTTTAGTGAAGAACTTGGTAAAAAATGAAATTTATAGCTAGAAAATATAATTACGTAATTACTGTTGAAATTATAAATGGCTGTTAAAAGCTGGTAATGTTTGCAGAATTCAAGATGTTTCTTCTTGATTGAACATTATGAGTTAGGAAGGTGATATGGTTGTAAAAAGGCAAAAGCAATTTTAGGCCATATCAACAGAAGCATCTATTTTATACTGCCTGATAGATTCAATCTCAAGTACTATATGCGTTTCTGGGGTTTTCACTTAGGAGGATTCAAAGAAAGTAAGATTCAGAGTTTCTGAGGCTGACCAAGAGATTAGAAATGAAGTTTTGAAGAGGGATTAAAGGAATTAGACATGTCTAACCTTGAGAAGAAAGGACTGAGGGGCATATAATGGTATTTTTAATAGCTGAAAGGTCGACACACAGATGATTGAGATGTTCTTTAACCCCCTAGAGAAGATGGGTTGAGATTATGGATTTATGTTATAGGAAGGCAGATTCTAGTTGAATATTAGGAAATTAGTTATTTTTATTTTAGAAATGTATAGGCTGCCCAACTCTACAACTACTCTCTGAGCACGTACAACAATAACAATAATCATATGATTAAGAAACACAAATTCCAGAAGAAAGCAATAATTAAAGATAACGAGGCATCTAGACCTACCATTTACTCAGTTCACAGCCTGAAGAAAGCCATGCTTTCAAAGCTCTTGTACAGAGTAGAGACCAGACAGGGGTATGGTATTCCAGGTGATAGAGAATAGCAGTGCTATAGAGAATAGCAGTAGCAATAGCACTTAGACTTATATACCGCTTTACAATGCTTTACTGCCCTCTCTAAGCTGTTTAGAGTCAGCATATTGGCCCCAACAATTTGAGTCCTCATTTTACCCACCTCAGAAAGATGGAAGGTTGAGTCAACCTTAAGCCTGGTGAAATTTGAACTGCCAAATTACAATCAGCAGAAGTAACCTGCAGTACTGCACTCTAATTACTGCACCACCATGTCTCATATTCCATCAGGTGATACTGGGACCTGAATGAGACCTGGAGCATGGCCTGATTATATAGGCCAATCAGAAGACATGGAGGACCAGCTGTCTTTTTAGATAAACTTTTCCTTAATATTAAGAACAGTTCAATGGTAGAATTGCTTATCTATTAAATATCTTCACTAAATAACTTCAAGCAGAGGACAGATGCTCTAATGTAGTTCCTTTTCATAAAGCAAGATGTTGGAATCAGTAGCTTCAATGTACATCCCAAATCTCCAATTCTCTGAATGCTTAATGTTCAGTTATTGCAATTGTATAATTAAATGATCTAATTCTTACATAATTATAATTATGTTTATTCCTAGTAAATAGTTAATTTTCAAGGTGAACTATAAAATCTTAGTTTATATGCCTATGGTTAAATTAAAACAGGGAAGACTAGTCTAATCTTCCCTGCTTCAGTTTGAAATCCATCTTTGTGTGTATATAAACCAGTTCTTACTGGTTTATATACTGGTTATTTCTAGTCTACAAAAAGGCAGACCCAAGAACTCCAGATGAAAATCTTCATAATTTATTTTAACCAAGTTTTTCTTCACATTCTTGAACAGGTTGATTTTATTATTGTCTTCTGATAGGACTTTGCATCTTCAGGCAAAGACTTGATAATACAAGGGAAAGCATTTCCAAAGGCTAGACCAATTGAAATTCAGAAAAATGTAGAAGACCTTCAGTATCAACAACCAGTATCTCTCCTTTCTACATGGACTACAAAAATCAAGTGAGCTTAAGATTTCTTTATGTAATGTTACTAATTAATAATATGATTTTACATTTACATTAGCTTCAGGTTGATAAAAATCACTTATACATATAATTTGAACAAAAATGTATAGCTGATTATAGATCTACAATGGTGTTTTAAAAGAACAAGTGTTTGACTAAGGTAAGCTAATATGCGCATAATAGGTCTGGCAGAAATGTTGGCATACAACATAGTTGCTTGGAAATAAGTTCTTTTTCAATATAAGGAATCCATCTTGCTAAACATGGTTTGTTATTAAACTGATACGATTTGCCTGATCTTGAACTTTTTATTTACTTTTATTCTCCATTTTTTTGGCACATAATATTTTATTGTGGAGTATCCTGAATTACTGTTTCAGTATTTTATAGATGCAGAAAAAGGCTTTCATATTAACTTTTGTGGTGCTTCAATCTCTGAAAGTTTTCTTGGACACAGAAGAGAGGATTTTTATAGCAGGCCCAAAGTTCATAAATGGGTATGACTTTCAGTTAAGCAACAGAGGGTGGATTCAGAGAAAAAGAATGCCAAAGTTTATAAAACAGTCAAATGGCATTTAGGTGACCTTGTGCATGCCGTTGCTTATCTGCATTGCTTTAAATGCATTCAGTTGGCAAGATTATATATTAAAACAAATAATGACAGCGGACAATGAGTATTTTACTTTAATAAAAAGTCACTGTCAAATTATCAGCAGTGCAGAAAAAGCATGAATTTGTAGAAAATAAGACTTATTGAGTGAGGTTAATGTAGGCCACACACATAGTATTGTTTTTCTTGTCTCTTCTTTCAAAGGATGATAAATAGACTGCTTAAGGAGAGTATGTGTTGTAAAAACACACACCTTTTCCTACAATGTGCTTTAAATATTTTAGTTTTTTCTGCAAGTATTTCTATTTTGTTTGCTAAATTAATCCGTTTTTGGAGATCATGTTGGACACTGAAACTAGTTAGATAAATATAAAAATACTAACAAAACGTGCTGGACATTAGTGTTAATGTTTATTCTATTCACTTGTACAAATATTTTGTAAAAGAACAGTAGTTCTCAGGTTAAGAAAAAACCTAAACATTAGAATCCAGTAAAAAAATTGAATGTATATAATGAAAGTAAAGCTGGTTTTATTTTGATTCATACACTTTGTTTCATAGTTCATCAAGCACTTTTACTGAATAGTTTCTCAATTAAGAAAAGTCATTTATTACTTAGCTATCTTTTTTCACTACCCACATTCATTACTGGTTCATTGTGATATATCAGGAGGTTTTCAATTTTGTCATAACAAACCCAAACGTGATTATCCTTAATAATAAGAAAGCTAGTGATCTTTGTTCCCAAAACATGCCAGATTCTGTTTTATTTAGTTATGACAAAGAGTTATATAGAGTTGCAGTGAGGATTATACTGTGTGTATGTATATGTATACGCCTGGAGGGAGGGAGAGAGAAGCACACTTTATAAATAAAATGTTCATTTTATTCTTTAAAATTGATAGATGTGACCCAAGAAATATTGAAGTCAGTATATATGGATAGTATACTATATTGTTTGCATATTGCTCTGCTGTTTATGAAGATGCATTGTGTGTTGGGTTGATTGTTAATCTAGATTCTAGTGGAACTGTTGGGGATTTATGGTTATATAAAATATGTATTTCTGGTTGTTGTACAGAAAGATTCTTCTAATGAATAGTATAATTATGGTTGCTGTCTGGTATGTTTAACTTGAGTGAGTCTTAAGAGACTTTCTTTTAAGTAAATATATTCTGGATATTTAATTGTTGAAGAGTTGTTTTATAGTCAGTATATAGTTGCATAAGCTGTTGATATGATCTTTATTTCCCTCCAGAGATGTGGATTACCCATTGATTCATCTTCTATGTACCACCTCTCCTGGATTTGTGTTGCCCACTAATCTGCAGCTAGTTTCTAGAGTACATCATACCCTAGACAAAAATGGTCATGATATTTCATTACCACCTATTCATTTTGACTGCCACAATTCTGAAGACCTATTCCCAGTAACTGCTGCATTTGAGAAACAAATTTTCAGAGAAAGGTAAGCATCTAGTACATTGTGAAATGCTTATATTTATCAGAATACTATAATACACCTATATAGTAAGTAACTTTTTTCCTGTAACCTGTATCCTGATAGTTCTGATTTCATTCATCCATATAAAGGGTGAATGAAATCAGAATTGACCAAACTATCATTAATTTCAACAATTGTATAATGAAATATACAATTTGCATAGTATCTCTTTCTCAGCTGTACCCAGGCCAGACCTGCTAGCACGAAACATAAAAACAAGAAATCACAGCTGACAACAGGAATGGTGAACAATCCAGCTTTAATCCAACTTTCCTCCCAAATTAGGCACAGCACCAGTAACAGCGAGGTTATAAAAGTCCATCAAAGTTAGCATTGGGAGTGTCTGCCTCCCAGTGCCTTTTAAGAATGCCCATGCTCCGCCCAGGTTGATAAGCCCTCTCTTGGTCATTCATCCCCTGGTAACCGTCACCTGGTAGCACTCATTATCCATGGCTTCATGCCATGCGGCAATGCAAACTTCCTGGAGGTGCCTGTCAGCTGTTCAGTGCACCTTCACTGCTTTCGCACCTCAACTGATTGAGATGGCTCGGTTGTGAGTGATGTCGTTTGGCTGCTGTTGCTCTGCCAGTAAGCTGAGGGCTGAGTTGCTTTTGCCTCACCTCTATGATGGTGAGCCCGAAGTAAGCCCGATACCAAAATTTGAAGATTACCCTGGTGGATCCTGGAATCCAATGTCTTTATCTATTTCATACTGGTCACCATCGACCGGTCCTGGTGGTTCCGGTGGAGTCCGAAAATTGGTAGCATCTATTGGCTTTAAGAGGCTACTGTGGCTTACGGGATGAATTTGGCCAAGTAGTTGGGGGGCAGTTTCAATTCCACAGTGACAGGATTGATTATCCTAACTACAGGAAATGGGCCTAGATGGTCCCAACTTTTTACAAGGTAATTTCAACTTCAAGTATTCAGTGGATAAATATACTTGGGTGGCGCAGTGAATAGAGCACAATACTTAGTCCTGTACTTAGCCGCATCTGCCTGCAATTAAGGCAAGTTCAAATCTCACCAGGCTCAAGGTTGACTCAGCCTTTCATCCTTCCGAGGTAAGGTAAAATGAGAACGCACAAATGTTGGGGCAATATGCTGATTCTGTAAAAATGTGCTATTACTATCTGTTGTAAACTGTAATTGTAAAACTAAACTGTAAAACTGTAAAAATGTGCTATTGCTATCTGTTGTAAGCCGCCCAGAGTCTTTCGGGAGTTAGGCAGCATAGAAATGTACACAATAAATAAATACCCGGTCTCCTACTTGGAAGGATTTATGTGCCGCCCATTTCTTATCGGCCTGTACCTTAGAGGTTTTGGCTACCTTATGTAATGCTAATTTTACAGCTACCAACTCTCCCATATTTTATCGGCCCACCCTTTCAGGGTGGGCAGGGTCTGAGGACTCTGATCTCATTCAGGGATGAGTAGGAATTCCATTCCATTTACCACATGGAAAGGGGTATATCTGGTGCTATTGTGCACTGTGTTATTATAAGCTACCTCTGCAAATGGTAGAAGGTTGGACCAGTCATATTGCTGATAGGAAATATAACATCGTAAATAGCGTTCTATCTTGTCATTGGTCCTTTTAGACATCCCATTGGTACT
This sequence comes from Boaedon fuliginosus, assembly GCA_027560395.1. NCBI lineage: Eukaryota > Metazoa > Chordata > Lepidosauria > Squamata > Lamprophiidae > Boaedon > Boaedon fuliginosus. Next base: position 130,765 of record JANHGC010001542.1, on the reverse strand, counting down.
AGGATGGAACGCAGAGCTCAAGGTCTGTGAGGATTCTATGACCTTGACAAAAGCCCACCAAAACCTGGAGGTAAATTGCACCCCTTTATCCGAAACTATGTGTTGGGGCACCCTGTGGAGTCAATACACGTGGGTAAAAAATAGTTTGGCTAAACGGCATGCCAACGGTAGACTGGCGTAGAGTATAAAATGGGCCTCTTTTGAGAACAGGTCTATAACAGTCCATATTACTGCTTGTCCATTGCTGTCTAGCAGGTCTACTATAAAGTCCATGGCAATGTCTTGCCATGCTTGAATGGGATCAGCTACAGTCTGTAACAATCATAGTGGTTTTCGACTTCCGGGTTGGCTCTGTAAAGCCGAAGGCAGTCTTTATCAGGCTGTCCGCCCTTTGATCTGTAAAAACCTTGAAAACAGCGTAAATCAGCTGTTTCGAGGTTTGGAATCTCTCCCT
>JANHGC010001542.1:117887-130211 GCA_027560395.1 Boaedon fuliginosus | reverse complement strand
CCAGGATGACTGGTCTCAACAGAGGAAGGCTGAGGTGGGTCCCACGTCTCCATGGACTGTCGAAGAGGGGTTGCTAAGGTCGCAGAACACCATCTCTTTTCCTAGTCTGCAGTGCGCTGACCACGTTCGCCACACCTGTGCCAGCCAAGACGTCTCTACCCCTGCCGTCCCCTTGCCTCCTGAGTTGAAAGACTTCGAGGATGTCTTCAGTGAGCAGGAGGTGGATCAGTTGCCTCTGCATCGACCTTACAGCTGTCCGGTGGACCTTCTCCCTAATGCATCGCTGCCAGTGGGACATCTGTATTCTATATCCGAGCCCGAGTTAGCAGCCTTGCCTCGGGTGCACCGCCCGGCCTCCTCCAACCCTTGCCGACACCGGAACGACCATGGGGAGCAATCTCCCTGGACTTCTTGACAGATTTGCCGCTGTCCTCCGGATTCACGATGATGCTTGTGGTGGTGGATGTCTTAACAAAAATGGCACACTTCATTCCATGTCGTGGGTTGACTGTCCATCTGTTTGTTCAACACATTTTCCGACTCCACGGCTTGCCAGACAGGGTAGTGTCAGATCGCAGCGTCCAGTTTACGGCACACTTTTGGAAGAGTCTCATGGCTGCCTTAGATGTCAAGGTGTGTTTATTGTCGGCACACCACCCAGAGACCGACGGGGGAACGGAGAAGGTGATCGGCATTTTGGAACAATATTTGCACTGCTTCATTAACCAGCAGCAGAGCAATTCGGCCGATTACCTCTTCCTGGCTGAGTTCACCTTTAATAACTCCCAACATACCTCTACCCAGACCACCCCATTCTATGCCAACTTGGGATACAACCCATGGTTTTTCCTTTGACCCCTCCAATTCTCAGGTTCCTGAGACAAGGAACTTCCTGGCAGAATTGAAAGTGGTCCAGCAACTAATCCACAAAAAGCTGATCCGGGCCAAGGAGGATTATAAAAGGTTTGCCGACCGCTCCCGACGGGCAACACCACCGTTGGCGGTCGGAGATTGGGGGTGGTTATCAACTAAACACCTCCCGACTGACCGTCTGATCAAGAAATTGGATCACCATTTCATTGGCCCCTTCTCCATTGAGGCAGTTATCAATCCGGTGGCTTATCGTTTTACACTGCCACGCTCCATGCAACTCCACCCGGCTTTCCATAGATCTCTCTTGGTTCCTGAAGCTCCTTCGTGTACCCTTCGACACTCGATGACTCCTGCTACCCCTGCCATACCTGATGGAGATGCCCCATTGGATTATGAAGTGGCCAGCATTAGAGACTCACGGTGGCTGAAAGGGCGTTTCCAATATTTGGTAGAATGGAAGGGATACGGCCCTGAAGATTTCTCTTGGGTGAATGCCTCTGAAGTTCATGCCCCTGATCTTGTGCAGAGTTTCCATCACCAATTTCCCACTTGCCCAAACCCTGATCATCGGAGGAGAGGGATTTGGAATTATAGTTTTGAATTATTTGGAAGATCTTTTCTCATGGGGAAATGCACATTGCATTCATTTTTTTTTTTAATGATAAGGAGATTCTGAAGACCAAACAGTAGAGCCAGAATCTCAAAGGTGCCTTTCAAAAGGCAACTGGATTTCTTTTTTTTTCTTTTTCTTTGAAAACATTTCACTTCTCATCCAAGAAGTGTCTTCAGTTCTGTCTGAATGGTGGAGAATAGGAAGATAGAGCCAGAAGATAAAGAAAATGGAACAGAAATCCCTAATGCAAACTTTTCAATACCTTTTAGCCAAGTTTTGGGACAGAACGGATCAAATGCTTGATAAAGTTGGTAGAACATGTTGTATTGTGGTTGTAAAACAAGAATGAGCTGCAATGGATGCCTATAAAATCAATTTTAAGGCAGCTTAAATGTAATACAAATGGATCTGATGGATGACTCATTTTCTAACAGAGTTGAACAAATATTAAACCAGGAAATTGAGCTGGATATTTTTACTTCTTCTAAGAAAATCTCTTATCTTAGATTTGGAAGGACTTTTTTAGAAGCAATAAATAAAAAATAACTTTTTTATTGATACACAAGAAATCTGTTAACGTTCTGAAGGATTTTTGTTTTGAAACAGATCAACAGCAAACTACCCGAGACTTATTTTTGAAAGGGTTAAAGAATAATTTTTAAAAATCAGAAATTTATAAATTTGCAGTTATTAAGGGAGGACTATCTGTAGCATAAATTGTAGGAAAGCCCATTCCTACAAGTAGAATAAAACTTTGTAATGTTAGAGTAAAACTTTGTAAAAGTGGAATCAATTATCCAGAGAAGTGGTGAGCTTCCTTTCATTGAATGTGTTCAGATGGAGGCTGCAGTAGATGGGCTTTTCATTTGGATCCTGCTTTAATCTGGGGTAGATTCTATGGGTAACTGGCCCCTTCCAACCCTGTTATTCTATAGGTTTTTTTCCAACAACTCTTACTAACAGAACAGTTTGTTAGTTTACCTACTGTTATATGCCAGATATTGCATGCATTGGATTTATAAAGCTTTGCTGGCTGGGGAATTCTAGGAGCTGAGGTCCACACAGGCAGCCAAGGTTGAGAAACACTGAATCAGCTTTTGCATCTTCTTTCCTGGGGAAATATAATTGCAGTTATTAATAAACACTAATACTGGGGATAAATGGTGATTAGGGTTACAGAAGTGACATAACTCTGAATTGAATTGAGTATAACCATCTTGTGTCTAAGAATTCTATTTTGCCCTACTATTATTATTGTTTTAGTTTATTTATTACATTTACATTTGTATGCCGCCCAATTCTCAAAGGACTCTGGGCGGCTTACAACATAGATAGCAATAGCACTCATATTTTATATACTGCTTATCAGAACTTTATAGAACTAGGGAATTTTATCATCCTTTCTTTGGTAACAGAGCTAATGAATTACCAGTAGAGGTCACTGTTGTAATGTCCAAATGAGGTGAGAATAATATATGCATGCCAAGGAAGTTATCAAGTTAAACGTTATATAAGGCAGAGGAAAGGAAGGAGAAATAAGCAAGAGAAATTCAATGTAAGCTAAATAAAAAACAAATCTCACAATCTATTTTATATAATATTGTATGATATTTTACTATTCTTGCAAAACATCCTGTTTTCTACTATGTCTGTACAGGTAGTCCTCGATTTATAACAGTTCATTTAGTGACTGTTTAAAGTTACAATGGCACTGAAAAAAGTGACATGACCGATTTTCACATTGCACCATTCCCAAGTTCACTAGATCAAAATTCAGAAGTTTGGCAAACTGGTTCTTATTTATGACAGTTGGAGTGTCCCGGTGTCATATGATCGGCTTTTGTGGCTTTCTGACAAAGTCATTGGGGAAGCCAGATTCACTTAAAAAGAGAAACAGCTCCCAGGTCTAAGCTTATAATTTTAGACATTTTAAATTGGATTAATGTGGGACTCTTTACCTTTACAGCCACCATGATTGGAATGGAAGGAATAGTGGTGGAAATGGTAGAAGCAGGAAGACTGTGTGATGTGATCTTTCCAGGCTTTCAGAGAATGATGGACAGAGTAAATATGATTTTTGAGAAAATGAGAAACAATATTCTAGACATAATGAATAAAGACCAGTGCACCTTTAAGATGAAGGGATTTATAGTACAGATATATCAACAAATGAAGCAACAGAATGAAGAAGAGGGAGAGGGAGAAAAAATTGGAGCAAAAAGGACAAAGAAAAAATGGAGCAGAGGGATTGGCTATACCAACAGTTTAAAAAGCAAGGATTAGTGCAGAAGGTGGGACTAAAAAAACCAGCTGACACCGGAAGAGAGCCTACACAAAATAAAAAGAGGAATCAGCTACTGGAGAGACAAGGAAATACTTTTGGAAAGGAGACTGAAACATGCGCAGACAACCTGGAGATTTGGCAACAAGACATATTGAAAGGAAAAACACTGATATCAAGCAAAGAAGACTCAAGGCGGAGACGAAGAAGGGGAGCCTGGGAGACAAACCAGAAGATTGACAAGGATTCTAACTTTAATGAGAAGAAGAGACGATGGATAAAAGTAGCCATTTAAGTGTTTGGGCAGCCTGATTGTAAACTAAGGCAGAATTAAAGTTTATGGGGAAATATTAGAGTATTAATGTTTTATAGAAGGAAGGAAAATAACAGAAAGAAAGATTGGAAGTTATAGATGTTAGGCAAGTGCATCATAAAGGTGATTCAGATTATTAGCATTGTTAGTAGTAAAGAAATTGATATGAATAATACTTAGAATTAACTATTTATAAGTAAAAGTGAATGAATGGATAGAGTATAAAAGACAGCTGAAAAGAGATAAGGTGAATAGTGGGGCAATTTTTGTTTATAGAGGTCAGATAATATAAAGGTTTATTTAAATGTGATAGTAAAATATGAAATGGGAATTATATGTCATAGCTAAAAATGATAAAGATTAATATTGTTAACATTAATATGAAGGATTGAATGAAAAGATAAAATGAGAATTAAATTTAGTTGATAAAAATGATGTAGATTAATAACATTGTTAGTATGAATATTTATTTATTTATTTATTTGGATTTATACCCCGCCTCATTTCCCTGGTCAAGGGAAATATAAAGTATTGAATGATATCTAGAATTAATTTGCTACAGATAAGTTAGGTATTTCTTGGTTTATTGAAGCCCAATCAACATAAACATTTTTCCCTTGTTAGGGAAGAAAGGCAGGGTATAAATTAGATAAAGATAAATAAATAAATAAAGTGGTTTCCTTTTTTTCCTTTTTTTAATATTAAAAGAGTTAAATTAGATTGATAAAGGTGACAGAGATGATCAATAGTAGTAATATGAATTGGATTACTGTAAATGATATTAACTAACATGCCTTACAGAGAAATGTTAAGACTGTTTAAGAAAAATGAAAAGTTGCCTACATATATTTAAATAAGACTGTAAGGATAATTTAAATTGGAGTTATGTGATAGAAATTAAGGATATTGTTTTGATGGATTGGATTAATACAAATGATACCCAAAAATAATTCTGTTCAGACATAAGATGTATATGTAAACGAAAAATAATTAAAAATGTATTAAAAAATAAAAAAGATGTAAAATAAAAATAAAAATGCGTTGTATATGAATCAGTCAGTGTGTCTTGCTACAAAGATAAACATAAACTTCTGAAAATGGTGGTGAAGCAACCATTGGATGTTGTTTATTTCACCAGGACTGTAAGGATTTGTTTCCCTTGCAAAAACAATTAGTAAACTTCAACAATTTAAAGTAGAACAATGCATATATCTTCAAGCTTTAGCATTATCTAAAACAAGCTTTAGCATTAACTAATACTAGCTAATGATCTAGCATTGCCCGGGTAATTTTTTATGGGACTGCCATCTTCCTTTCTCCCTCCCTGCCTGCTGACACCTACAATTTCCAGCATTCTTTGCCTGATTTGCATACCTTGCCTCTGTTGGCTGGAGAGCTTACGTTGTCTCAGTAGAACTTGGAAGTGAAATGGGGGGGGGGCGGTGCACTTCAGCACCATTTTTGTGTGTGTGTGGGTGGGGAGACCCAAAAACCCATTTGTGACCCCCACAGTGTTTGTTGCCAAAGCTTGATTTTATTCCTGAAATTAAGTTATACATGCAAAAGGAACAAATAACATGTCTGGTGTATCCTATATAGTACAGCTTCGGTCAATGGCTGAAGTTTTGCCTTATACTGACAAAAGTTTCATTTCTCAGTGTTACTCATTAACTCACATTTGGAAGAAAAGTTGTACAAATCTTTACTTGTATCCTCTATTGTACATGCTCTAAATTGGCTGGGGGAGAGGAACCCTGAATGAAGGTTGTAGGGTGGGGATTATAAATAACTCAACAGCTTCTGCAAAATATATTTTATTTCAGGATTTATAGTGAAGGACTTTCCATTTCTGAGGTATGCCAAAGCAGTCAAAAAGATGGAATTCAAGTTTTACCTCCAAAATCACCAAGAAGTATGCCTGAGTGGCAAAGAATAGCTGAGTTCTATGTTGAAAAGCCTCAACTGAAATTGTTAGGGAAAAAGGTATGGTTTCATTCATACTTGTAGTAATTTATAAGAAAGCTTTTAGGTATTTTTAAGAAATCTCATTTTTAAAGAGTAACTGAGATTGGGTTTTTTTAAATCTCACAAAAGCGAACATACAAAGTTGCTTGTAAAAATATGTGAATCTTACATTAAGATAGGAAGGTCTATCACCAGACAGACCTCTATATTCTTTCTTTTTTGACAGTGTTCTGGAATTAAGTTAATTGAAAGTAAGAGGTCTGTCTTCGATAAAATTCTCTAAAATTATTTCCCTATCTTGTGGCAAACAACAATATGTGGCTATTGCCACTTAACAGATACATTGGAAAACATGCATTTTTAAAGAAGCCAATGACTTTTACTGTATTAAAAAATACAAGGATTTAAAGGTAAAGGTTCCTCTCGTACATACGTGCTAGTCGGTTCCTGGCTCTAGGGGCGATGCCCATCTCTATTTCAAAGCCGAAGAGCCAGCGATGTCCGAAGACGTCTCCATGGTCATGTGGCCAGCGTGACTATACATCGAATGTGCATTGGAACACTGTTACCTTCCCACCAAAGGTGGTACCTATTTTTCTACTTGCGTTTTCACATGCTTTTGAACTGCTAGGTTGGCCGAGGCTGCAACAAATAACAGGAGCTCACTCCGTTATGCGGCACTAGGGATTCGAACCACCAAACTGCCAACCTTTCTGTTCGACAAGCTCAGCGTCTTACCCACTGAGCTATCATACATTTGAAACATCAAACACAGCACTCTTCTAAAAGCTCTCTGAAAGGGATAGACAGTCTTGAGTTCACACTCAAAGTTACCTGGTGGGAAGGTGATATCAATACTTTGGATGAAAGGGTTTTTTTATGCTGTCCAGCAGTCTGTAGTAGCGTATTGCATTATTTGAAGACAAAAAAAATGTGTATAAGATACAAATGTATCTGCTGTTCATTTAAGCAACATGGTTAGAATAAATGCTTAATAACTTATCATACTAAATCAGTTTTCAAATTATTTTTTGAAGATGAAACTTCATCCGGGATCTCTTAAAATGTTTTGGACTCCAGCTCCCCATAAATTTTCTGCTCCTCTTTCCATTATGAAGGAAATCTTGTTTTCCAAGTATGAGGTAAACTTTCTGAACATATTTGAAGAGCACATGAAATTTAGCATCAGGTTTGTTCTTTCCTAAATATGCAGCTATGCAGAGAAAGGTATTTTCTGTATCAGGATCTACTGTATATTTAATACGTAAATGACACAACAATTAAATATTTACTTTAATTCAAATAACTATGATATATTTTTCTGTGATAATACAGAATTTATTACAAAATTTCCTTTTAATAATTATATGTATTTTGCCGTAATCATAGAAATATTTTCTATGAGTACTATGTTCATAAATACTTTACTTTGTAGGTTTTCAGTATTTGTATAACTTAGCGGTGACATCTCCTTGAGAAGTATACACAGCTAGATTTTTCAGTTCTATTTATTTATGTTTGTTTCCTTGTTTATGGTGAATTATGAAGCCAAAGTAAGATTGCCTACAATATTTATTGTTCAAGCTTTTGTTCTAGAATTTTTATAGTGTTAAAAAAAAGAAAACATTGGAGGTTTGTTTAATCTATGGAATGTAGAGTGCTAATATAACCACAATTAAATTCTTAGGCCAAATCTTTCTCAATGGAGTTTCTTACCCTAAATATAATGGTGGCTTACCCACTGAACCTTCCTTTCCTCATCACTTTCACCTAAACAAAATTGAAAGCTTGTATATTATGGCTGAAATTGGCAATTTAATTGTTTTTTTTTATTAAATCTTAGTTTTTATAGAGTCTTGGATTACTGTTTATAGTTACCTAATAATCATCACAGAAAACACATTCTCTTTAATTTTTTTCCAGAGCAATTTGCTTCATGGGGTTATTTATGAAGATTTTTCCATTGATCTTCATGAGAAAGAAAAGGCAGAATGCGAAGATGACTTTGACTATTTATTTTCTGTATGTATTGTAGTTATAGGATTCATGGGAATGTTTTTTTAATGTTTTAAAGAATATCATTCAGCTTTTATAATATCAAGTTTTGTGAGGGTAACCAAAACTAATCAGAAATGCAGTTCACACAAGTACAGAAAATTTAATCCTGGTACATCTCTTGGGTCCATTGTAGAAACTAAGCCATAATCAACAAAGGTGTTGTTCCTTTTCTGCATGTAGAACAATATAGTCTCAGTAAAGTTATTTCAGATCATTAACTTTTCTGTGTGCTTTATACAAAAATTAGAGGTGAGCATTATTCTGTCACTTTCTGTCTAACAGTTAACATCCTTTGTGCTGCCCTGGCAAAATTCAGAGATGGAAAACTACAGGTAGTCCTTGACTTACGATCACAATTGAGCGCAAAATTTCTGTTGTTAAGTGAAACATTTTTAAAGTGAGCTTTGCCCCATTTTATGACTGTTTTTGACACAGGTGTTAAGTGAATCACTGCAGTTGATAAGTTAGTGACCCAATTATTAAGCGAATTTGGCTTCCCCGTTGATTTTTCTTGTCAGAAGGTCACAAAAGGTGATCACATGACCCAGGACACTGCAACCATTATAAATATGAGTCAGTTGCCAAGTGTCTGAATTGTGTTCATGTGACCATGGTGATGCTCCAAAGTCATAACTGAAAAACAGTCATAAGTCACACTTTTCAGTGCCGTTGTAATTTTAAATGGTCACTAAACGAACTGTTGCAAGTCAAGAATTACCTGTACTGTCTTTTGGGGATACTTTGCTTCTGTGTTTCCTCATAACATTGTTGCCTACTGTTCTCTCTAGCAATCCGTAAGTATTTTCATGCTTTTGTTAATTATAATTTTTTTCAATTTAGGTCTTAGTGAGCTCCCATAATTTGCCTTTCTCTACCTCTCATATACCAGGATGAAACATAAAACACAATAAAACATAATTTTAAAAGAATCTGATTAAAAATTGTGCAGTATCCAGTATCAGGTGAACATATACATCTTGAGCACATCTCAAAAAACCAGAGAGAAGGGACTCCACATCTAGCTGAAAGGGGGGCATTCCAAGGAACAATGATAAAACCAAAATCACTGTCAGACTGAAAAGAAAATATTTTTAATTCTAAAATGTTTTTGGTGATGCAAGTATATTCATTTGGGGTATGATGCTCCCTGCCCACTTTGTTTTCAACACATAGTCTTGCATATCTTGGATCTATTGAATCAAATAAATAATAATAATAATAATGTAAAACTGAACTGAACAGGAAAGCCAAATTCTTTACATATATTCCCAAAGTAAGCACCCACATATTCTGTATGCATTTAAGTAGAAGTGAATTCTAGCTCTAAACATTAGTCTAAATGACTAGGGTGGGGACTGGAAAAACAGTGGAAGGGAGATTAGACAGAAACACTCAAGAAATACATGGTAAGTCTGTTGACAGCTTATTTTATAAATAGCAATTCAGCTAATGTGCCAAGAAATCTAGGAAGATGCATTTAAAGCCAAAGACATTCCATTTTAATAAATTCACTATAAAGATTAAAAATTCATCTTGCAGTTCCCACAGTTCTATATTTACCCCAAAACTGTCATTGAAGATGTCTTTATAATTCTTGTTTCCTTGATTTGGCTCAGTCTGACAAATAGTTTGCAAGCTGCTATTTTGTTTACTGGTTATTGCTACTTCCTATTTCATCTGGCAGAATATAGGAGAACAGAAGAACTACAAAGTAATAGTATCAATATATGCCAATCCTCAACACTATAATGTGTGAGGGGCATGGCACAACATTGCCTATCTTAATAGGAACATGTGGGAGAGCCGACATTCTGTAAACCTATAAAAATAATGTTGTCTTTTTTACTGGAGCCAAATGAACCTAGCCAGGTTTGGAATAACTTAATTCATAATGTTGTTTTGTTTCTACGTGTACTTTACTGTAGCTACAGCTGTTATAAGTCCTTTGAACTACGGGTTGCTGCAATGCACAGAGAAGCATCTGTTTGAGAGGAGAAGAAACTTTACCTCAGGACCTTTTCTCTCTGCTTTAGCTTTTGTGATCAGATCTGGTCACTTGGCCAAGCTACTCATGATTCCTTCAGGATTTACTTTGCAAATATTTCTTTTAGTTCAGCTTGAGCTGGTTGATTTCAGCCTACGCTTTAACAATCTACCGTTGCATAGCTCCTCCTAGTGAAGAGCAGGTTGTCTCTCAACTCCTGAGCAAAGTCAGGCAACCTATAGGAGTTGCTGCTTGTAGTGCAGGGCTGTCAAAGCCTGAGAGCTGGATGCATCATACATGGCCACACCCACGTCCGGTTTAGCAAAGGGGAAAAAAACCCCAATATGTCACATGACGCCGCCATGATGCCTTCAGTTTGACACCCTTATTCTAGTGTGTTGTGGCCCGCAGACTCAGACAGTGAGGTGGTTGGGGAGGAACTTGAGCCAGTCCTGGAGCCAGTCCTGGAGCTCTGATGAATGCTCTGCGTCGGAAGCAGAGATAGGGCCAGGGCTGTCCAACATTTCCCAGGTGCCTTCAGAATCGGAGATAAGTGGGGAAGAAGAACAGCTAGAGCATGTTCCAGATGTGCATATGCGCAGAGCTGTCAAGAGAGGAGAACAACCAAGGAACAGGGGCAGACTCGGAAAGAAAGGGGAATAGAAGCAAAGGGAGAGTGGTGGTTTAGAAGACAATGAGTTCGCTTATTATTATGAAGGTTTGCTCGGAGACTCCTTGCCAGGAATTAATTTTCAGCTTTGCAAATGGAAGATCTCGTCCTGGCAATCATCCAAGGACTTCTAAGGTCTGTTCTTGTGGTTAACTGTTGGAAGGATTATTGCTGGGACTTCCCTGTGTGTGAATGCCATGAATTCACAGTAACGAAAGAGGAGTGTTTTGGGGGACAAGGAGTCTGTTTCTTGATTCTGCTAAGCCTGGGTTAGAACATACTGTGTTTGCACCTTGTGGAACAAACAAGAACAGCAAAATGTTCATCTGTAGACACAAACATCTATGAGCAAAGACATTGTCATTTGCAAGTTTTCATTGCTGTTCTAATCGAGGATACAAGTAGATTTAGTTTAGTGTAATATGGATGCTATTTCAAACTCTTCCTGTGTGTTGTCACATATAAACTATTTTATATAATTCAATATCTAATCATGGGACAAAATCAAACTATATTCAGTTTTGGATTTTTAATATATTTATTTTTGATATGCCACTATAAAAAATAACTCATTCCAGAAGGATGTATCTCATTTTCATTTATGGGAGGCTACTATTACAGTAGTAAAAAGAAAAAAGTCCTAAATTGTCCTACCTTTTACACTTTGTTTCTTGAAGGATAATTAGGTTAATTTAGAGTAGAAATTCCTTTTGGGTAACCAATTGTTGGAAATACTTCATCTAAGTTATGACAAAGTATGTGCTTTGATTTGTTCCATCAAAAGTTAACATATTTGTTAACTTTAATAATAAATATTAACACCAATTTTCCTGATTTAAATAATTGTCATTATAATTATAATAATTATGATTATAATAATTATAATCTCATCATAATATTCTTATAGATTGCTTACAGGATCAGAATCTAAAACCATTTTTCAGATAAGAATTATACTAGGCTTTTAAAAATCTTATTATTGTAAAAATATCAATTTTGTTTTTATTGTAGAATATTAGTGCAATTGGAAGATGTGGTTCCTTTCCAGAACTTGTGCTTTCCAAAACTACTGTAAAGGTATTGTAATTTTAAAATTAGAAGTATTCTTCATAATATGATTTCATCTGTGATTTGATTATATATTCTTAGTAGGAAACTATACTAAAAATTAAATTGCAGCATTGTGAACAAGTAAGAATAATCATACTTAAAATATGATTTTTTTTATAACTGTACATATTGGAAAGTTGATTTGTAAAAATATATGATTACTTAGTAGTTATATTCAAAGAAGAAAAACCTGACCAACATGGGAATTATCAGAAATTTACATACTATTCCCAATCATGGGTTGATGTTGATGTGGCTATGATGTTTAAAGTTGAAACACAATGCTCACAGAATAAAATTGAATCAAGAGAACAATTACACTTGACAGATTATTCAGAAGGATGCAGTTTCAAGGATAATAGTATAACATCTATTTGTTGTTATAATAATAATAATAATAATTTATTGAATTTATACCCCGCCTCTCTTCACCCGAAGGGAACTCGAGGCGGCACAA
>JANHGC010001542.1:96434-111405 GCA_027560395.1 Boaedon fuliginosus | reverse complement strand
CAGCTATGATGCAGTCTATGATACAAGCAGGTATCACAGCGGCCCTGAGCCACCTTCAAGAAGAACCTCCTAGGAAAAGGGCCAGGAGGGACCTAGAAAGCCAGCTTTCCTCGCCAAGGTCTCCACAATGCTCCAGGAGATCTGTGTCTTCCGAGCACCAGGCTCAACCGGAGTCATTTCGAGGAGATCAGGAGGACCTCAGAGAACCAGGTCAGGTTGATTCTGAGGCGTCCACCACGGATGGGGATTCCTCTGCAGAGGAAGAGGGGGAGGAGGAGGCTCCCCAGAGGTGCTCCATGCGTCTGTTCTTACCTGAGGGCTTCCCAAAGGTCCACAAGACCATCACATCCACTCTGAGCCTGTAGGAGCCAGAGGAGACCCCAGTGGCTTCAACCTCCAACACTGAATTTGACTTGGACTCTGTCCTACCTACCATCAGAGAGAGCAATGCCTATTTCGAGCTGCCTTCACCTTCATGAAGTCATGAAGGAGTGGGCCTCCCCGGGCTCTTCTAAGGCTGCTCGAGTTCGGGCCACCAAGTTTTATAGGCTGCCAGAACTTCAGGCCTCGCTGATGATGAGTCCAGTGGTCGATGTTCCGGTGGCGTCCTTACGGGCTCCCGCCAGCTTACCTTTAGAAGAACCTTACGGAAGGCTTTCCTAAGGACCCTCATGACAAGAAGGGGGAAATGTCATCTAGGAAGGCATTTGAAGCCTCAGCCATGGCCCTTAAGGCCATGGCAGTGGCTTCCTTGGCTAATAGGGCTATGGTCCTATGGTGCCAGAGACTGATGGACAAGGGAAAGATCCCCAAATCTGCCCTGGCTGAGCTTCGAACCATGGCGTCCATGATGGCCTTTGCGGCAGACGCCAGCTTTGATGCCATGCAGTTCATGGCCAGATCTATGGCCAACTCGATTGTCACTCGCAGGAGCGCCTGGTTGAGGAACTGGGAGACAGACAGCTCAGCACACTCCAAACTGCTGTCTTTGCCCTACAAGGGTCTAAAGCTCTTGGGGGACAATCTAGAGCCTTTCCTAACCAATCCCAAAGAAAAGAGGAAGACTCTTATCTCTAAAACTAAGTTCAAGCCTTCCTTTTCCCCTTTTCGCCCCAAATATTCCTTTCTTCCCTTTGGCTCACAGATGGGTTTCAGGTCTCCCCAGAAAAGGCACAAGGGGCACTCTAACAAGTGGCAGAACAAGGGTCAAAAGGACAAGTCCCGCTTCCAGTCCAAAGGCTTGAACCCGAAGTCTAAGTCTAAACAATGACACGAACCTTCCCCCATAGGGGGTTGCCTCACCCTGTTTTACCCAAATGGGCAGAGGTCACAGAGGACAGGTGGGTGAGGGAAACCGTCCTCAGGGGTTATGCGTTAGAGCTGGCTCGCGAGCCCCCGAACAGAATTATTCAGGTGCGCAGGCCTCAGTGTGTGGAAAGCACCTGCGCAACCTAAACGCCATACAACATCTCCTTTAAATAGCAGTAATAGAACGAGTACCAAGACATCAAAGGGGAGTAGGGGTGTACTCCCATTTTTTCACAGTCCCAAAAAAGTCGGGAGACACCCGGGCAATATTGGACCTAAAATGGTTGAATTGATGGGTCCTGCGCCCACGCTTCAAGATGGAGATGCTAAGGTCCATTCTCCACTCAATACAGAAAGGTGACTACATGGCATCTCTGGACCTGCAGGAAGCCTACCTACATGTTCCCATCCTCCAGTCCCACAGAAAGTTCCTCAGGTTTGCCTACCAAGGGCGGCATTTCCAGTTCAGAGCCCTGCCCTTTGGATTGGCTTCTGCCCCCCTGGTCATCACGAAAGTTCTGATAGTGGCCATAGCTTACCTCAGGCTCCAGGGGGTTTCCTCATATCCCTACCTGGACGATATTCTGATCTGGGCACCTTCCCTTCAGCAGGCCATAGACAGGCTTCAGAGGACCAGGGACGTACTGACATCCCTGGGGTTCCTGATAAATCTAGAAAAGAGTTGCCTAACCCCAATGCAATCGATATGTCACCTGGGGGCAGTAATAGACTCGGTAGGGTTTCAGGTTTTTCTGTCACCAGATAGGAGACAGAAGATCCAATCCTTGAACTCCAAGGTCCTCAGTTCCAAGAAGGCGGAGCTGGTGGACCTCTTGAGCCTCCTTGTGATGTTCTCATCCTGTCACGGGATTATCCCATGGTCCAGATTCCACTCCAAACCCTTGCAGACCCTTCTACTGCCTTTCCAGCAGTTAGTGGCCCTCAAGGTAAAGAGAAAGTTGACGCTGGACCACGAGTCCCAGTCGGATCTCCTCTGGTGGGCCCAGCCACTGACCCTTTTATAGGAATCCCCCATCAGAGTGGAATCCAGGAGGGTGATCCACACAGATGCCAGTCTAGTGGGGTGGGGGGCTCACATGGACCACCATGCAGTACAGGGCCTATGGTCTGCATCAGAGGCATAAACTTCCTGGAGCTGAAGACCGTTCTTCTAGCTCTCAGGAGGTTGGAGCCAGACTTGAAGGGTCAGCACATTCTGATTTTTATGGACAATATCTCTACCAAGGTACATTTAAACAGGCAAGGAGGCACCAGATCCAAACAGCTGCAGCTGCTGTCGAGGAGGATCTTCTCCTGGGAGGAGGAGAATGTGGCATCTCTGGTGACAGAGTACATTCCAGGGCCCGAGAACCTGGCAGTGGACTGGCTGACCAGGGAGCGGCTAGATGGGACAGAATGGCAGATCCACCCAGAGGTATTCAGGGATCTGGACCTTCGTCTGGGTCCGATGGTGCTGGACTTGTTCGCATGCCACCGAAATGCCAAGTTACCAAGATTCTACAGCCAAGGTCCCTGCTCGGGCTCAGAAGGGGTAGACGGACTAAACCGAAGCTGGCCAGGAGGTCTGCTGTTCGCTTTCCCGCCAACCAAGTTGATCCCCAGAGTGGTCACAAAGATCCAACTGGAATGAGCGGAGGTCGTGCTGGTAGCCCCGTTTTGAACACACAGGCCCTGGTGCACGGACTTTCGGGAGTTGTGCCTGTTCCCTCCACTGGCCCTGCCCACCAGGGAAAACCTGCTCACCCAGGGCCCCATCCTGCATCCCCAACTAGAGTCGCTCCATCTAGCAGCCTGGAGATTGAGCGGAAACGTTTAGTCAAATGCGGGTATTCCAGTGCAGTAATTGAGACTCTCATGGCAAGCAGAAGGGGGTCCACTAACAGGATATACACTTGTACTTGGACCACACTGGAGGGGTGGTGCAGCAGACAGCTAGTATACCCGGAAAAGCTGAGAATGCGAGATCCCCTGGGGTTTTTAGAGACGGGCCTCGAGAAGGGTCTCAGCACATCTACATTACGCAGACAGGTTTTCGCCATAGCTGCTCTGCTAGGCCACCCCAGGGGTTCTAAACTGTCTGGCCACCCTCATGTCAGGAAATTTCTAAAAGGGGTTGCCTTAGTGAATCCTCCGCCCGTGGTCAGGGCCCCCTCCTGGGATTTCTTGATAGTATTACAAGCCCTAGCCAGACCTCATTTTGAGCCCCTGGCGACTTGCTTATTAAAGGAGCTTTCCATCAAGATGACCTTTTTGATAGCCATCGTCTCGGCGAGAAGGGTCTCAGAGCTGGCAGCCCTTTCGGTCTCCTCTCAGTTCGTGTTTAAACACCATAACAGGGTGGTGTTAAGACCAGACCCCTCCTTCATGCCTAAAATAAACAGTCTGTTTCACAGAGAGGTGGAAACGGTCCTACCAGATTTTTACCCTAGTCCCTCCAACAGCCAGGAGACAGAATGGCACCGTCTGGATGCCAGGCGGGCCTTTTTCTTTTACCTAGACAGGACTTCAGCCTTTCAGAGATCTGAGGCCCTGTTTATTCTCTTCCAAGGGAGACACAAGGGCCAAAGGGCCTCCTCCGCCACAATATCCAAATGGGTCAGGGAGGCCATCATTTTGGCCTATAAGGCACAGGGCCTGATTCCACCTCAAGGGATAGTGGCTCATTCCACCAGGAGGGCAGCTACTTCCACTGCATTCAAGGCATGCCTGTCCCTAGATAAGATTTGTAGAGCGGCCACATGGAGTACCCCAAACACCTTTGTTAACCACTACAAAATCTATTCCTTTGCCAACAGAGAGGTGGAATTTGGCCAATCCATTTTACAAGTGGTCACTTCCGGAGCTCGGCCAGCCCACTTGGCTATAGCTGGGGCAGTGGCGCCCAAGTGGCGTAACCGGGCCCATCCTAGGAACCTCAGGAGAATGGTTAGTTGGTTCACTTACCGTGAATGTCCATTCTCTGGGATTCTAGGATGGGCGCGGTGCCCCGCCCTACTGACCTCGCGGGAGAGTGTAAATAGGAGGAGTTAACCAGGCCCTATGGGGAAGGGATCAATGGTGGTTTTACTGTATACTGGTTGTCTTATAACTTGTTACTGCTAGTATATATCTGAGTAGGAGGAGGAGAGCTCCACCCCTGCACAGTCTCTGACTTGCCTCAGAAGTGGGCGGAGGCCAAGTGACATAACCGGGCCCATCTTAGAATCCCAGAGAATGGACGTTCACGGTAACTGAACCAACTTGATTGCAACTATAGGGTGGGGTTGGGCATGTTCCTAATTTCAGATCTCTCTCCATGTTGGTCACCTCCAACTCTGCTACTGCAAGTCTTGCTGTAGATGGACCCTCCTATTTATACTACCAGTTCCTTACTGGCTCCTCTTGAGGTATGAGAGTTGATCTTGCTAGAGAAAATTCATGGCGAATTCTCATTAAACAATCATCTTAATCATTGGAATAGTAAAAAATATGATCTTCTTTTGGGCCATTTCAAGATCGTTAAGTTTGCATTTGGTCATCTAATATCCAATCTATTTCTGCAGTCTTTTCCCAATCCTACTAGTGCAATACTGGCCTGCTTTTTAGGACAAATTATTGGATTTCTCAGCACCAGGCTTTTCATGGTTCTGATCAGTGGATCATGTTGCTGAACACCCTAAGATACAGTGAGACAATATTGTTTTGAAATTCTGCCACCCATCATGTATTGTAAAACATGATTGTTTCTCTCCTGCAGAACATTTCTTTGAAGTAGATTTCACATTAGTTCTAGACTGGCATGTCCCTTTTCTCAAAATTCCTCTCCATCAGGTTGCATCTACTGAGGCAATTCGTCCAGGACCATGTTGCAATTCAACTAACTTAGAAATCATGTGATTTTTAATAAGGTAGTTGAAGAATAATATATTGATATCCAACTAAGAATATATGTAGGGAATTTTATTTTAAAAAATTTATACGAACTTGTGAAAGACTCTCAGCATATAATGAAATTAATTCTATGAAGTTTTAATCCTTTTGTGTATTTGTTAGTGGATTAAGTGCATATTATCTGAAGCTTGTCTAAATTGTGGAAGCTACATTGAGAAGTGTGAATAATATCTGAAAAAAAGACTTAATCTTTTATCTAGAATAGCCCTTAAGACTTTGATAACTACCTTAATTAATGATTAATGGCACATTGACTGGCATCTTTTGGAGAAGAATTATCCCATTTGGTAGAGGACAAAAGATAAGCAGTTCAGTTTGTTTTTCAGTGAGAAGTAGCATGATTTGCACATGTATTAAATATTGTTCTTAATACAAAACAGAGTCATGGTGTTGTCCATTGCTCTGGATTGCTATGCCTGACTATACTGTATTAGACTCATACTAGGACCAAGGCTAGGACTGAGGGCTTTCTTTTGTATGAAAATGGTTTATTCAGCAACAGTAATAAAATGTTTCTAAACTGTCATAAAGCAATGCACAAATGTGAGCTGCACAATTGTATTTTAACTCCTCTTCCTCCTGTCCAAGATTCCACTCAGATGTTATCCTCTGGTACCACCAACACACACAGCACAGCATAGCTGTAGGCATTAACCTCAAGTAGCATCTTTGATCTTGATAGTCCCCCATATGGTCTGGGATTCTTCATAACTTAATGATTTGACTTTCTGTAAATAATTATTGTTACTATTTGTAAAATTCTTAGCTAAACCCACACTAAGTCATCTTATTGGTTCTAGAAATCTCCACAGTTATATTGATAGGTTTCTTTCCTTCTAGAAAAAGAGGGATTGACCCCCCCCCCAAGACTGCCACTTTTTTTTGAAAAACTTTGACATCTTTAAGGTGATGCCCTCAGACCTATTGGACCTTTGTTGTCTGAACAATTTTTTTTTAACCACTTTCATTTCAAAATTCTTCAGAATTATTTTCCATTCTTTCCCTCTTATAGAAAGGGATTAGGTCATAACTATAAATTTGTAGAGTTCTGTTTTCATTGGCAGAGGCACTGCGGGCTAGTCTTTCACTTTTTCCAGGGTGGCCCCATGGGCCAGATTTAAGAACCCCATGGGCTGGATCCAGACCCCGGTCCTTGAGTTTGACACCCCTGTTTTATACTAAAACTGATGGATCCATGCACAAATATTGGCCTCTCCACATCCCTGGGAATTTTCTTTAAATGTGGACTACTTATTGTTTTGTTTCTTTTCCTCCCGGCTATCATTTCAGTTCATACCCAGCGTTATCTAGCCAGCTGGCTTTTAACAGTTATTACAGCACTGACTGATCTGGCTACATAGCACAACTATTCCAACAGTTTCTTGACCTCTGAATGAGACCATCTCTCCTTATTTACTTTCAGTTTATCCAGTCTGTAGGAGCAATAATAGATACTTTTAGGGATGCACTTTGTTAACTGCTGCTGCAATTCTGTAAATGTCAGATGCTTGCACATAAGTTTTCCTCTATAGCATCATTCAGAATCCATGATATTCTCTGCCACTGGCCCATGTAATATTACTTTGTCTATTTATGGACATGTATACTAGGTAGTTCTTGCCTAGGTCCAAGGAATTCTTCCATTGATCAAAAGACATTTTTTCCATGCTTTCTTTCTCAATACGGTAGATATTCTCACCATTAATGCCTGACTCAGGGGCCTCTATCATTTCAGCTGAACTGGCATTACATACCGCAGACAAGTCCTCTAAGCATGGGAAATACATTCAAGCCCCTTCTGCTATGAAAGGGAAGTTTGAATGAAAATGTATGTGCAAAAATGAAAGTGCTGTTCAAGCTATATGGGATTGTCTTTGTAGAGGTAAAATTAATCTTTTATTTTACGGAATCATCCTCCTAGTTCACCCAGGGAGATATTTTTTCGAGTGTCCCTTTGAACTTGCAAAACAGATTGCATTATCTCTATCAGAAATCAGTTATTTATTTGTGGGGTGAATGCCATTCTACATTACAAAGTTATATACTTCCACATTAATGGACAGTTCTACTTGTGTTGCCATTAGAAATTTTCTTACCATAACTTTAATATTATGTACTTAATCTGGGTAGTCCTGAGTCATCTTAAATCTGTTTTAAGGTTGAAGTGCTATAAAGTGATAAATACATAAATAACAAACTATTAAACTATTGCAGTTTATAACATTTATTTCAGTAATCTGTCATTACACATTGATTGCAATTTTGCTTCTCCTTTTTAGGTCTGTGTCTCTGACTCTCCAGAAGCTTAAGATGTATAATAAATACTCTATTAAAATATCTCGAGCAATTAAACTTTATAGAAGCCCCAGCCTCCCTTGTTTGTTAAACTTTGAAACATTTGCCAAAAAACAGGGTAAACGGTCTGAAGATTCTGAGTATCTTTGGGCCAGGCTATTGTGGAATAAATGGTTTGAAGAGCTGTTCGTTCCCAAGAAAAAATCTCCTGAAGATAAACCGATGTCAGGCAAACGTCTTTTGGAACAGGAAATGGAGGATGCTGCAAAAGAAAAAGAATTACCAAACTATGTGAATCCTTTCCTATTTGATGGCAAAAAAGAAGAACTTGAACAGTGTGAGAATGAGATTGAGAGAATAACCGAAGAGATAAATAAAGGATGTGCTATTGCTTTTAACTATTGTCGTCGTGGAGCAATATACAGAAAGATTGGAAAAATGCAGTCAGCTTTGGATGACTTAGAAAAAGTTTGTTTAAAACAAATATTTTGTTCCTAAATTTTACTTAACTCATTGTATAGCTAAATATTTCCAAGATTTCCTCTCTCTTCTGATATTCACTTTTCAAAAGAAAACTTTCCACTTTTTAACATTGCCTATTTTTGTATTCTAAACTGTTTAGCAGATAATGCCATAGTTTTTCCACATATATTTGCTTTCATGTGCACATATGTATATGTGCACATGAAATATATACAATCATTAGAAGGGAGAGACATAAGAAACTACAAATCTAGAGCCCTGAAAAGGTGTTTCCCTTTAAGATTTTCTGATTTTTTGCAGAATTTGTCATTGAACGGTATCAGTAACAGTATATTGCCACACGTTCACATATTTTTTTAAAAAAGATCTGAGGATACCAAATACCAAATATTTATTTGCATTTATTTCACAGCATCATTCAACATGTGATATATCAGTGTGAAACAGCAATCATCCCTCGTTTAATCATTTAAAAGTTAAAAGGTAGTGAGGGCCAATTATGCAAAAACTTAATTAAACAGGACTTATTTGGACAGTTCTGAACTGTGTCAGCCTAGTAACTTTGACTTATCACAGTGGTTACTTATCATATAGAATCTGGAAGTATGTTATGTCTCACTCAAATTTCTGAAAACTCATTAAAAAAAACATTGATGCTTAATTGCCTGGAAAATGCTACAAAACAGTTTCTAAAGCTTTGCGATTTTATCAGTACATACTCAGAAATATAGTCTTAAATAATTTGAGACAACATATCTTCCCAAGAGTGATACCCTGTCAAAAATTCTCCAAGAGTATAGTATAAAATCATCCTAGAAGTTACCTCCTGTCAACCTTACTGGGTAAAAAAAACAACCCAGACAAGCTAATTCTATTTTACTATAAAGCTACATTAACAGAATCTGGCAAGTCTGAAAGTACAGTTCTTCTGCCATCTCCTTTACAATTCAAGGAACTAGGCATGGTCCCTTCTGAGTCTCTTCCCCCGCTTTTATCCATCTGCAGACTATGATGTCTCTTATCTGATCATTTCCCAGGCAGCATCTCTTTGCCCCCTTTCCAAGATCTTTCCTACATATCATTTATGTATTTATTATTTACACTTGTATCCCGCCTTTCTTCCCCGGTCAAGGGGAACACAAGGCGGCCTACAACTACATATATAAAAAACAATAAGCAAGAAAATAAACATTTGACAATAAAATCTAAAAACATTTCTCTAAAATTATTAAAAAGACACGCATAACAATAACAGCCATGTAGTTCTACCCCCTCCCCCCATCTAAATAATTTGCATATCTTTCTCATCTTGTCTAAAGGAAATCAAGAGCTGCGGTGGCGCAGTGGTTAGAATGCAGTACTGAAGGCTGTTTCTGCTTGGAATTTGACAGTTCAAATCTCACCAGGCTCAAGGCTGACTCAGCCTTCCATCCTTCTGAGGTTGGTAAAATGAGGACCTAGATTGTTGGCGGCAATATGCTGACTCTGTAAACCGCTTAAAGAGGGCTTTAAAGCACTGTGAAGCGGTATATAAGTGCTATTGCTATTGCTATTGCTATATGTTACTGAGTTGAAGCAGCTTGCCATGGATGGATGACCCAGAATTTCTACACAGCGCTGTGTGTGGCTAATAGTTAAATAGAAGTAGGAATATGGTTGCAGTTACTCCAACTATAAATGATTCAGTCATTTACTGAATCTAAGGGGATACTTACTTTTCACATTGCTACATCACACTTTGGTTTAATAATCTAGACTTCATTTATATATCAATGAGACTCAGATGCAGCTCTTGCAACATTCAGTGGCAAAGATACAAAAAATTCAGACAATCCAAAAAGGAATAATAATTTTTCATAGAATAGTCATATAATTATTTTATTATAAATGATAAAAATATTTAATTCAAGTTAGGGATTGTCTGACTCCACATTTCTCTGGGTAGTTCATAAATAACATAAAAACCAACACAAATAAAAAATAAGATGGGATCCAGGTACAATATACAGGCAAAACATACAACAATTGCCCTCAGCAGCTTAATATCTAGTAGTTGTACTGAATATAAATATATAAGATCAACAGCACTCAATTTGGATTAAGACCTTATGAAATTCAGTCTAAAGGAAATGAGAAAGGGTGGTGATGGTAGTGGTAAACAAGTAAGTAAATAAATAAAATACAGTAACAAGCATAGGGCAGATGATAATTTGAATACCAGGTAATAACAATAACAGGACAACTTCTCAAAGTGATCATGAGGATACTTCATCATGGGTAGAGAACAAAGAAATGTGAAACCATGAGAATTTCTTGAACATAGAAATTGTCTTTCTTAGAGCAGAAGGGAAAAGAGGAAAGGGTTTTTTTCATCCTGACTGACTAGATGTGATCATGTTATATCAATTCTCAAAGATAGTCTACTTCAGAGGAATTAGTCAATAAATTCTGGTGTAATGGAAGTCATTTGAATAAAGCCTTTGCAAGCAAAGTTCAAAGAATTCAAACGGCAATTTATCATATTCAGGAGACAAGTTGCTTGTTGATACTATTGACTAGATCAGGGCTATCAAACTTGCCCGATGCATCATGAGTTGGCCATGCCCTCATCCAGTTTAGTGAAGGGGGAAAAAGTCCCAATGATGCGAGTTTGACACCCCTGGACTAGATGAGCAGGTAATTTGTATGTACTGAAGACATGATACATGAATTATATATATGATTTCTGTTAATATGTAGTTTAACAATAAATTTCATTTGGTGAATTAATTTCTTGGTCAGAATATATAAAAAATATATGGGTAAGTATTTCAGAATGTGCTGTATTACCATGACCCATATTTTAATATATTTTCATAAATAAAGGCGACTATAGCAGAGTAGAACAGGATAAAACAATTCCTTTAGAAACACAGAATGCTGAAGAATTGATCTATGTAAATAA
This sequence comes from Boaedon fuliginosus, assembly GCA_027560395.1. Lineage (NCBI taxonomy): Eukaryota > Metazoa > Chordata > Lepidosauria > Squamata > Lamprophiidae > Boaedon > Boaedon fuliginosus. The sequence goes on along the minus strand of JANHGC010001542.1, from coordinate 100,424 downwards.
TGCAAAGGACAATTATTAATGAATGGGTATTGCTGCTACATGTGATAGAGAAGGCAATTACAGAATTTGTATCTTTAAATATTTTTATTGTAAATATGGTCTGTGAGACAACTTTTGAAATAATAATCCAAATGAAGCTGAAATAGATAGCCTACACTATGTTGATGAAGACTCATAGCCACTTAATGAGATTATTCTATAAGAAATAAGAAGTCTGCGAATAATATATATTTCAATTGGCCTTGAACATACTTTAACTACCAAAGTGCAGTCAGGCCATATGTTAGAAGACATAAATTACATTTTCCATAGGAATATGCCTTACATTTCACTAAATTGATAGTATTTTATGTGTGGCAGATATAGTGTATACTTATTTACCACAACTATCTCCATATTCTCTCTTCTCTGAGCCTGTAAAACCAATTGTTCCAAAAACCTTTCTCAATTCTGTGGCTACGGCCTCATATATTATATTAGCAATTATAACAGATAATCTCTTTAATGATTTTCCAGTTTTCAGGGACCAACTCTTGTGGCATTTTGGCTGCTCCATCTGCATTGCTCCAAACAAGTACCTTCTCAGCTTTTACCAGATTTCAGTAGTGCACAAATGCTAATAGCAAGTGAAGCTGGATAATGTGGAGGTTTCTCTGATCCAAAATCCACTGCAAACATTGTTTGAAAGGAGGATACCTTACCGAAGATTGTTGCCATGGAATGTCTCAGAACCTGGGAAACCAGGCAGAGGAGGGAACAAGTCCATTTCAAAAGAGACACTTCAGCCCAAAGCAGCAGGGAAACATAAAAACAACTCCCTTAATTAAGGCCCTCCCTCCCTTAATTATATTAAGTTGAGTGGGAGAATTACTTTTGACAGGTTTTCAAGGTGCTGTTACATTACCCTGCTAGAAATAAATATTTTCTCAGAAATCCAAATGATTCTTGTATCAGGAGTTGGCCAGGCTTGCATGACTTGGTATTAATCTTGAGAACATCTCTGTCTATGGAGATTCTCAGTCATCCAGGCACTGATTGTCCAAAGGTGCTTTTTCAATACAACTGGACATGTTTCAATTCCAGAACTGAAGAAGCTTCTTGGATGAAAAGTTAAACATCTTCAAAGAAAAACAAGAAAGTCCAATGCCTCTTGAAAAAGCGGAGGTTGAGTACCTGTCATAACACTTTTCCTGCTCAGGTAGTTTAAATCTAGAATAATTAATCTGAAGTTGCTTGGAATCTCTTCTGCTTTCCGACTTCCCTGGGTTGTGATATCACTTTTGCAATGATCCTGTTTCCTGTTCTACTTTCCCAGATATGTTAAACACTCCATCATAGTTGCATATAAACTGGTAGAAATGTTAGAAGAAAGTGTCTATGTTAATAATATTTACATTGAAGCCTGTGCCAGGGAATTCATGTCATGGAATAAATGTGTGGTAATTTGCATGAGAAAAGGTAACGAGCAAGTAGATGAAGAAATACAAAGACACCATATAATAAGAATAGAAAAACAAACTGATTTTCCCCTTTGTGGAATTAATATTTAAATAATATTTCTCATCAGGTCAGTATTTATAATAATTTGTTCTACAGCATTGAAGTGTAGAAATAGTGCAGAAATAAAATAATTATTCTGATTAATTATGTCATTATCTTTGTAGGCAATACATTTGGAACCATTTCTGGCTAATGCCTATTGGCACAGACATTTAATATTTGTTTACCAAAACAGAGTTCTTCCAGCTCTAGAAGATTTGAATTTTATAATTAAATGCAATGTAAGCTATACAGGTAAGTGTCTTTGAAATCCTGTCAGTATCAAAATATGTTGCATATAGTGTGATATTGACTATACATAATGTATATCATAATATATATAAATATTGAGTTAGATAGACTACTGTTTAATATTTTGGTTAGTCAAATATTTGTGAATTATTTTCTAGGTGTGATCATGATAAAAGTGATAATTTAAATCATGGGTGGCCAACCTTTTGGCTTGCCACTTGGCTACACTGAATGAAGAATTGTCTAGGGTTACATCTAAATGTGTGTGTGTGTGTGTGTGTGTGTGTGGTTCCGGTTGAGCTTCCATCGCTGTTGGATACGAGGACCCCAAGCTCTGCGGCCACACTCCAAGCTACCCTTGTCGGAGGGCTCCGAGAGGAGCCAGAACCATCCTGGAGGGGTGATGAAGAAAAGGGGATCCCCAGGCAGGTCGAGGAGAGCCGTATCTCCTCTCTGACCTGGAAAACCCCTTATCCGAAGACTCAGGATAGCGGCAGTCTAATATCGCCACCCTGTAGTCGGAACCAGCCAGAACATAAGAATGTGCAGGAGGAAGTGAAAGCGAATGGAGTTTGCTACTGGGTTAGATGATACCTTTTTTTTTTTTTTTACTAAAATTAACCAAAGGAACAATTTTAAGATTAACTCTAAAGTTTTAACTAAAGTGGCGGATTCACATTAAAAAGAGAACCACATTGAAAATAACAAAGAGTATTAATTACTGTTGGAAGGAAAAGGTGGCTTCCAGCTGGTATGGAAAGGTGTAGAAACTAAGGCATGACTATTTATTTTAAGCAGTGGAAATGAAAAGTTCATCTGTGAAAATGACTTTAGCCCTCCAAAGATAGATAAGATGATGGAAATGGGAAATAATATTTTGAATGTAATGATAAAGACTCGAGTGCCTATGACATAGCGAAGTTGATATTGGAGACGGAGGTGCAAATGGATGACTCAGTGCAGCAAATGGAATACAACCAAGAGGGGGGAAAGAATTTGTTAAAGATGGGCTCGATGGATAAGATGGCAGAAAAAATGGGAAGTATTATTTTAAATACAAAGAATGGAGATCAAAATTCTTATGGCATGGTGGAGTTGATATCGGAGAGGTAGGTGCATATGTATGATTCAGCACATTAAAGGGAATGCGCAGTGTGGCATCTGGAATATGACCAAGAGGGGAGAAAGGATTTGTTAAATCAGCAAAGGAAGCAACAGAACGAGAGAAACAAAATGATAAAAAGGACTAAAAATAACAACAAAAAGAAAGAATGGAGAAAATACAACAGATGAATCAATGGCTGGTGAGACAGGAGGAGGCGTAGATGAAGATGCAAAGCATGGGAGAGGAAATAAAAGAGAGACATTGATTAAAACTTCAAAGAGAACAAGAGACGGATAAGAAAAATGGCCATTTAAACCTTTAAACAATCTGATTGCACACTAAGATAGAAATAAAATAGAGAGGGAAAATAATAGAATAATAAATGTTTATAAAATATATAAATGTAAAAAATAGACTGGAAAGTTACTGAAGTTAGATATTTACACTATTTTTAAATAATGAAGTGATTTTGCTTATAGAAATGAATGTATGGAATAAAAAAATACAGACAAAGATGGAGATAAATGTCGGAAAAATAATTAGAGTAATTTAAAGCTGATGGTTTATTAACATTGCTAATGTGAAATGGATTAAATAGAATGAGTAAGATTGACTAATAATTGGAAGAATTACTTTAAATGGACAACACTATTAACAGGAAGTGGACTCAAATGAATATTTAAAATAAATTTTGCTCACACAAATAGAGAAATGGCACTTAAAACAAACTATATGTCGGACCATGGGGTTAAAATTGGAGTCTGCAAGTGTCGTGGAGGCAGGATTTTTAACCACATCTTCATCGGCTGGCGTCCAGAAGATCTTGCTGGGGCGGGTGGCCCCGGCCTCAGCGTCTCCAGTGTTTTCAGTGTCCTCGGGGTCCTAGAGAGCACCAAAGCACCGAAGAGGACTCCTACTTTTTTTTTTCCTGCTGGTGAGGAGGAATATCTTTGGCGCTACCCAGCTGGCACTATGGGATGATGCAAGAGTCTCGTTGCTGTTGGGCTGAGATTGGACTCCCCTATGGCCCCGTGAGGGCTGCGAAGCCACAGACTCTTCAGTGGATTATGGAGGCTGGGGGGGGGCAGAGACTT
>JANHGC010001542.1:48467-75902 GCA_027560395.1 Boaedon fuliginosus | reverse complement strand
TGATTGTTCGCCGCCTCGAGTTCCCCTTTGGGGTGAAGAGAGGCGGGGTATAAATTTAATAAATAAATAAATAAAATAAATATATAGCCTCTTCGTTTCTTCCCTGGCTTTCAAAAGACATTTCTTCTGCTGATTAGGTAAAGCAAATGAGGAGGAAAAAGTAGGCAAATTTTGTAAAACTGTGGGACATTATTACAGGGTAGGGATGGGTAACTGCAACTCACCAACTGCAGACTTTATATTAAATGATAGACCAATAGTTTCCCTTCTCATTCAGATAATTTTGCTATATTGTTATTACATTTTACATAATTGTGATTCTCTCTACATAACATTTTGAATTACTGTAGTACTTAGTACACTTTAATCCAATTAGATCATATTTATACAATACTGAGAGTTAAGCTGAGGTGAGAGATGCAGTTGAAATTACAGTTTTCTAGGCCCCAGGACTGATAAAAATGGCAAGTGTGCAAAAATGATTTAGAGAAGACTAACAAAGGGCAAAAAGGCATTGAGAGGTCTGAACAAGCTGATGGAAAACCCAGGTGTTTCAAGTAAGACAAATTTAGAAAGGTCATCTCAGCTTATTCTCTGTTTTGATATATGGATGTGAGGAATGGACTCTGCACAAAGACATAAAGAAGAAGCTTGACTTTTTTGTGCTATAGGTTTGAAGAAATTTGTATCACATTCCTTGGACAACCAAGAAAACGAGCTATTCAGTAAGAGAAGAAATGAAGCTAAAATATTCTTTAGAAATAAAGATCTGAAGCAAGCTCTTCTATACTTTGGATACATATGAAAGGCTGATGGAAGCAATAATCATGCAGGGCAAGATAGATGAAAGTAGAATAACAGGCTGATAGCAGGTGAGATGAGGTACTGGAGTCACAGAAATGGCACCTGCAAGAATTGCATAATGTGGCAAAAGCAGGACAGCTTGAAGTGCTTTTATCCAAAGAGTCACCAGGAGTCAGCTATGACTCAACGGAGCATAACAATACAAGGATTAAGCCCTGTTAATGAAGATGCCCAAGCAGGCAGAAATCCTTTACACTTAATTCAAAATAAAGCATTCAAAGTAAAGCAATACAAATCCTTGAGGGCATGCTTCATTAAAAAAAATGCTTTGATGAAATAACTCTATTAAGACAATTTGCATATTCAAGTGGAGACCCACTTCAGTGCAGTGAATTGAAACAGGTGACTGCAAAACTTTGCAGTGTTTTAAAAAGCATTGCCAATTTAATTAGATTTTTATTGCTTCTGAAATTGTTACAATTGGTTATGTTTCATACATAGAAAACTCCGGAGAGGGAAGAAGTTGAGTGATATATTGGCTTTTTGATTTAAGACTGAAAGAAACCAAATTGTTACCTGAGGATGTTACAAAGAAATATTTATATGGCATTAGCATATTAATACTACTCAGTTTCAAAGCTTCTCCAAACAGTAGTAGAATGGAATAGAGGCATGCCATATAATAGTCCTATTTCACGGAGCAACATTCTTCAAGCAATATCATTCAGAATTTAGTTTATAGCTACAATGGAAAAATTGCAAAAAAAGTGCCGTCCGTTCCCAATTCTTCTAGATGATTCATAAATATATCATGATTGATCATATTGAAAACCACTAATAAATTAACAGCAACTAACAGAATGATGTACTTTCTGTGAGTCTCTAAAAATCACCCGTTAGACCAGCAAAGGCATCTCATAGTCTGCTTTTAAACACCTTGAAATGGGCCAAAATATTCTTTCATGAAAACTATCTACAACTGAGAGCCTATACCATTTTGATCCCTTCAGCCAATGCTGAAAAATTAATTTGGCCTAAGTTGCCATTCTTTGAGTGATCTAATTCAGGCTTCTTTAAGAAAGTTATTTCTAATTGCCTCCTTTAAACAGGAAGGTCTTTTGCCTTCCTTTAGTATTGTCTTTTATCTGTAATAAACTAAAACCTATAAGCAAGTTGGATAAAAATCAAGAGGACATGTAGTGGAACCTACCGTTCCAAGTAGCTTATCCCTATAAAAGGATGTAACTAAATATTTCCAAAAAAATCTGAATTGTAACAGCACAATTCCCCAAAGTTCTCTAACAGAATATTAAGAGCAGTGAAAGTCACCCCTCTCAATCTGAAACAACTCAGCAAGCTGCAAAGCAATACATATAGAAAAAAAACCTAGTTAGGAATAGATTATAATGGAGAAGGAATCAAAGATGACTTGATGGCATATAACCAAGTAATCAATCAATCCTAACTCATCAAGTGGGCTTTGTATCTTTTTTTCTGGGCTTGTGTTCAATCTTCCTGCCATCTGCTCTGTAATTATCTGCTTTGCAGGTTCAACTTCCACAGTTAATCAAGATATCAGGGGCTATATTTGAGGCAGATCAGAGAGGACATTTGTGAATTATGATATGAATTCCCCTAGTACAGGGATCGGCAATGTGCGGCTCTAGAGCCGCATGCAGCTCTTTGGGCCCTCTCCTGTCGCACGATCCCACCACTAGCTGGCCCCATCCCTCAACTTCCCCTCCCACTCATTTCTCATCTGCCCTGAGAAGAGAAGGGTGGCGGCGGCGGTGGCGGATGGAGACTTGATATGTATTCCAGTGTGGGAGCGAAGTCCCCCTCTACCTGCCTCTTTTTCTCGCCCTTGTTTGTGTTGTGCCACTGGAGGAGATATGCAATTTTTTTCTGCCCCAAGACCGGGTGCAGCTGATACTCCACATCATAATGGGCTCCATGAGGAGGAGGAGGGATGCAGTCTCCCCCATGTGAAGCGCACTAAGTTTAAGTGTGCTGCATGAGACACTGCAAGAGCAGCTATGGAGGTGGTGAGAGCAGTGGTGTCAGTGTTTCGAAGCAGAGAGAAAGATGCGTGTCTCCCCATATTCCTCTCGCCGCCTACATGACCTGCTCGTTGTTCTTGCAGCACCTTGCGCAGTGCACATAAATTTAGCACGCTTCACAATGAGGGAGACGGTGTCCCCTCCTCCTCCTGGAGCCCATTACAATGCAGAGCATTGGCTGCAGCCGGCCCAGCCAGTGTATCGGGGCAGAGAAAAGTTGTGCATCTCCCCCAGTGGCCAGGAACCTTGCAGCACCAAGAAGTGCCAGAAGAAGAGGCAAGTAGAGGAGCGCTCTGGAACATGGAGCAAGTCTCCATCTTCCGCCATCGTCCTTCTCTTCTCAGGACAGGCAAGGAGTAACTGGGAGGGGAGGTCGAGGGGCGGGGCAGCCAGTGGTGGGTTCAGCCGACAGGAAGCCACAGCAGGGGGATGAAAGAACTTCATTTATCTGGGAACCTGAAATGACTCTTTGATTTAAAGCATACGGTAAAAAGCACCCAAACAAAACGTCAGGAAAAAAAAACCAACCCCAACCCTCATCTCTTTTTGGAAATGGTTCAAGAGGGAACACATACACAAACACACACAAGAAAGGGAGAGAGAGAGAGAGATGAGAAAGAAATCAGAGAGAATGAGAGATGATCGATAAAGAGACGGAGAAAGAAAGAGAATGGGAGAGAGAGAGAGGAGATGAGAGAGGGAGAAAGATGAGAGGCAGAAAGAGGGAAAGAGATGAGAGAGAGAGAAAGAGACAAAGAGAGAGACCTATTTAAAAGAAAATACCATGAGCCACAAAACCTGGGTAGGCGTGACTGGGGGCGGTTCATGTGATTGGGTGGGAGTGAGTGATGTTGAGTTGGCCACACCCAATCAGGTTTCATGGCTTCTGGTATTTTGTTTTCTGCGGGAAACGAGTCCAAATGGCTCTTTGAGTGTTTAAGTTTGCCCACCTCTGCCCTAGTACACTCATCATTCCAGCTATTAATCAGAGCGTCCACAGAGTTGCTGATCAGACTGACCAAAATCCTTGAAAAGACATTTGGAATCCAAATAAATCCAATTGTCTTTTTGGCATCCAACAGATCATGACCCTTATAAAAATTAGATGTTGCTACTAATCCAGCCTTAACTACATGATGGTCTGCCCACAGTCATGAGGAGACATGAAAGATTGAACATGTATCATATGTTGACACTGTGCCTAGTTTGGATAAAGCATTATTGTCATGATTGCTATGGATCCTGAGCCATTCCAAACAAAACAACACTCAAATGGATATGAGGTTGGGGAATTCCCACATCAGTTCTGAAAACAACTCCCTAAGAAATTCCATTAAACTTTGAGATGGGTAGTGTAGTAACAGAATCCTCAGGATATTCCAAGTCACAGAACTGAAATTTGCACAATTTCTGTTCACTTTGTCAGCCTAGCTCTACTGAAATGTATCTAGTGGGAAGTAGCTAGTCCCATACAATCTTTGTACTTCACCCTGCCAGGTCTCTATTACCCAAGCCTAGTCAAATCTTCAAAGATATGATATATACCAGTGGTGCTAGTCAGTTTTCTTTACTACCAGTTCTGTGGGCATGGCTTGGTGGGCATGGCTGTGCTGTCGGCCAATCAGAGGTGGTATTTGCCGGGTCTCTGAACAATCAAAATATCACTACTGGTTCTCCGGAACCTGTCGGAACTGGCTGATTACCACCTCTGATGTATACCATTACATATCCAATTTATTCATGATTACTTAGGTACCACTGAGTTGAGTTCGACTCTCAATTACCAAAGGAACAAGTACTTGATATTTGATCTTCCTTCAGTAATAACTTTCAGCTTTTCTAAGAACATTCCAATAATACTGTATCTCCAATTTTCTGTATTTTCCTTATTTATTAATGTTTATTACTTTAGGCTCTTGGAAAATTTCAGAAAGCGTGGACTCAGTTTTCAGCAGCCATTCACTGTGATCCTAGTTGCCACAATGCTTATGATGGACGTGCTATAGTCTGTCTGCAGATGGGGAACATTTTTGCTGCTTTTCAAGATACAAATGCTGCACTAAAGGTAAATAGTTTTGTTTGTAACTGAGCAGGACTGAAGATTTTCTGCCCTTTTTAATTAATGCCTTTCCTTGGAGTTTGGGTTACTCTCATTCACAAGATCTTTTTAGGTATTCAGAAAATGCAGGCATGCGAAAGAGAAACAGGAATAGGTGCTTCTCCCGATCCCTTGCTGTTTTAGAGCTGGGTTTTTAAAACTTGGCAGTTTTAAGATGTGTGGACTTTAATTCCCAGTTAGCATGGGGAATTCTGCCCTGAATGAAGTTGGCCTCATCCTAATCAGCCTTCTGGGAGACCTTTAAACCTGGCTTCTTCATCAACCTTGGTGATCCCCTGGTAAGCTTACAAGATGGCTGTATGACATCAAACGTTTGTTTTTCTCCCACATTCTTGTTTTTGTAAAAAAATTTTTTATATTTATATGTGTTTTATTTCAATTGTTAGTAAGTTTGTATGTGCCCAAAGTCAAAATTTGTGAGATGGGCAGTTACATAAATCTAATAAATAAATAAAATTTGATATATATGCTTCCAGTGACGGGAACTTTTAAATATTTTTTTAAAAATGTAGCACTCCCTGAAACATGTTTTACATCTCTCTTATGACTATCACCCCATTATGAAAAAGAGATTCAAGCGTCCCATAAAACCCACATTGTTTTATTTAGTTTCTAACCGATGCCTCCCTCCGCTGCTCATGGGAATAAAAATCCAGATTAACTGCTGTTTTAAATTCATTATCATGTACAAAAAATGATATGGGAGAAGGGAGAGCAATATTCTGCAATAGATCATCCCTGGGCAGAAATATTTGGGGCCAAAGCTTAAAACCAGCTACCAGTTTAAGATATACTTTATACATGTATTTTATAATCCTTTATGCATTTTAATCTAAAACCTGATTTGTCTGCATTTCAGATAACCACTAATGCAGAATTACTTACGAATCGAGGCGTGATTAATCAGTTCATGGGATATTTAAACTGTGCTATGAGTGACTATCAGCAGGCTATTACTAAAGATCCCAACTATGCTCTAGCCTATTTCAATGCAGCAAATCTCTACTTTTTAAACAAGCAGTTCTCACAGGTTTGTATTTGGGTCTATGCTGGCATGGTTGCTGTTTTTTCTCAATCTCCTTTGGGGAAGCTTTTTTAAAATTATAACTACAAATTGCTCATTTTTGTCTTTATTAAATATTAGTAAATAATAATACAAAGTTCAAATATATGCTGCATAATAAATAGATGAGTTGACAATCTTGAATGTCAATTCAGCTATTAATAATCTTCAGTGAGTAAATGAAATGAAAATAATTCCTTGAAAATATATAATCCTAGACTAAGCAACTCAAGAACATTTAACTAAGTTACTGATTTTTTTTTTGTCCCCATGGCCTTTGGCCTCTTTTAAAATATATCCAGTACAATTAATTGTTTGTATTAGTTCTTTACTCTTTGTAAAGTGGCAAATCACTCACAGCCTACTTTTGCAACTTTAGTTTACTTTTAGAGAAAAGGGCAGTCAGAGGAAATGAAGATCTCTCTGATTCTATCTCACACCAGGGACAGACAATGTGCCGTATATAGATAACAGGCAGTAAGATTTTTCAAATGTAGAAAAACTATCAAAGATGTTGACATTTTGAACGTGTAATTTGCAGAAATCTCAGAAGGGCAATAATGAATTTAATTTCTGGCAGCTGAGTCATTATAGGTAATCCTGAAAAGGTTTGATAGGTCTGTCTTTTTTGCACAGTAGTGCAGTGGGTTTTAAAGAGAATTTTAGTTTACTTTTGCACATGTTTCAAACAAGTTGTTGCTTGTCAAGTACGATAAATTTTAAATACGCTTTCTTCACATTCTGCCTAAAATGACAGTTGTGCCATAAGGCCTGGGGACTCCAGAGAACTGGTGAACTATTGAGGTAGTTCCACTATTATTAACATCTCTTTGCCTAATACCTATATTTTTTCACTTTTAGTTTTGTTTGTTTTAGTTTTTAAGGTTAATAATAGCAGAAGGCAACTTTATTTGTAATCTCTTACATCTTGCAATGATATCTTTAAGATTGTTAAACAACAGCTATCTATTTCAGGTGCTTGGGAATGACTCAATAGAGGAAAAATGCTAAATCCAGTCTAAACATCTGGCTAACTGTGCAAACAAACCTAATAATTGTTTAGTGTTTATTAAGTAACAGGTTTTTTTAGCCTTATTGTAAAATCAGCCTGAGTCACTTATGTATGTATGTATGTGTGTGTGTATGTACGTATGTATTTATTTATTTATTTATTTGATTTACAGTACCCTGCCTCTCGTCCCCGGTCAAGGGGAACTCGAGGCAGCTTACTTATTGTGAGATGGGTGGCCATGTATATTTGATAAATAAATAAAAATATGTAAGGTTGTGGATCTACTTGGATACATTCATATACTATACACTGAGAACTGGATGATTCATTAAAAGCAATTATTACAATATATTAAAATGTCCAATGATGTACTAAAATAACTATGGTTTCAAAATGATTAAAAGTATCTGAGGGGCCACCTCTTCCAGATTACATCTTTCCTTCCATTTAGATTTGGCAGAAAAGACATGCTGCCTTCTGTTAGGGAAATGCTCTTGGCAAGTCCCAGGAGGCGGGCTTTCTTTGATGTGTGGGACCCGCCTTTTGGAAATCCTCCCCTCTGAAATGTGGTAACCATTAGCTTTATCCCTGTTAATATTCCGGGAACCCCTCAAGATCTGGCTATGTCATCATGTCTAGGGAGTCCCAGAAGACTGGTAACATTCTTAGATGTCTGCATCATTGTAGTTAATATTCGCTCTCTTCTGTAACTTTAAAATATTTTAATAGCGATTGTTTTATATTTTTATTAATCGTTTTAACATATATATTTATCTATTAATTGTTTTATGCCCTAAAATAACTTTTTGTGCAGCCATATAAATTTGGTACATAAATAAGAATAAATATAATATTTCAATTTAAAAATGGCAGCTGATCATAAGGCTATGTACTAACATTGACATAATATAATATTTAATATTTCTGTAGTGAGAGGGAAGGTGACAGAACTAGCTTGTTACCTATGAGCTGGTTATACACAGATTAGCTTACTGACTATTCTTTCTATATTTCTTCATTTGATAGTAATGCGTACACTTCATTTGCTTAGTCTTTAGTAGTACAGTGCAACACCAATATAATACCAGTTTAGTTGCCCATGCATTTTTATATGAATGCAGAAAATGAATTTTCAGTGGTGTATTGCACTTCATGGTCTTGTATGGTGTAAGAAGTCTCAACCAGCTGAATGTAGTTTGTAGCTCTGTAGTTGCCAAGAAAATTCTCAATGACAACCTTGAATGCTTTCCAGATGATTTTTTTCTGACTCCACTAACAGATCTTCAAACCACTTGTCATTGATAATGTATCTGATATTTGGACCAACAAAAATGCCTTCCTTAATAATTCTTGGGAACATCTGTTTCAAACAATGAAAACCTTAATTGTCCGTGTCAGTATAGAAAACAATGTTGTCAACCTGTACCCCATCAAAGAACTCTCAACAGTTCCTGCTAACAGTTTGCTGCTAACAATAAACAGCCCAACCAAAGAACCTCCAAGACCACTTCAGTTTTGTACAAGCCACCTTGTTTGTCATATATACCTTATTGATGCTTATTTTAGTAATGATTTGAAGGAAGATTTTGTTTTTTGGGAGTCCAATATATGAAATTACCTCTGAAATCTGAAAGGCTCTTAATATACCATATGTCTATTGATAACTGATCAACATTGGTCCTGAATTCTCTGACTAATCATTCTTGGTCCTCAAATACCATAATGGAATGGGAATAAATATTGTAGCTTATCTGAAAAAACAACAACAACCCCTTAGGCTTCAAACTTGCTTTTGCATATTAAAGAAATATGGGTAAATGCTATACAGGTAGTCCTCAATTTACAACTATTCATTTAGAGACTGTTCAAGTTACAACACTGAAAAAAGTCACTTATGACCTTTTTTCAGACTTATGACCATTACAACATGCCCATTGTCACATAATCAAAATTCGGGTGCTTGGCAACTGGCATCTATGACAGTTTAACTGTCTGGGGTGTGTGTGTCCTGTGATCACCATGGTAACCTTTCCAGCCAGCTTCTAACAAGCAGAGTCAATGGAGAAGACAGATTCACTTAATGACTGCATGATTCACTTAACAACTATGGCAAAGGTAATAAAATGGGACAAGACTCACTTAACAACTGTCTTGCTTAGCAACTAAAATTTTGGGATCAATTGTGGTCACAAGTTGAGGACTACCTGTAATACTAATTTATCTTCAGCTACTTTATTCGTTTTTTTATTTGCTTTATTTAGAAAGGAGTAGGTGGGAGTGTAGTTGTGCAGTTCATCATGCTAATGTTCCAATTAACTACCAGTAGATGGCAATAAAGATTTTCTATTTCTTTATAAATGATGTGGAATAACTATATTTTGCTTGTACTTTACATATCTGTTCTTAATATATTCACTCAGAAATATGTTTAATGCATATCTTACATAATAAAAGACATTTTTTTGCTATTTCTCTTTCCCTTTTTAATATGCATTACAAAACAAAGGATATATAAGCACCTTGGTACAAATATAGTCTAGAGGGATTTATAGTCTAGATGAATTCCAAAAAGTGAATGATGGTTATATCAACAACTCTATTTTCTGCTAGCTAAGGTAATTGACCGTAAATCCAAGCAGTCTTGGTTGTGTGAATATATAACTGCAAAATGACTACCGTGGTGGATCTTTCATAAATAAGAACACATTAATGCGATAGGAGGCATACAATAGTGTAGCAGTTAGAATCTATGGAAGGGGGAACTAAATGCTAGCTGTATTCGATCTGCCTCCACCCTATCGAGAATAAAGTTATAAAAGGAAAAGCAGTGGCCTTTCTCCACAGATTTATTGAGAAAGTTATCAGAATTTAGAAAGTTATCAGAAATTCACCATGTATACTAAAATTAAGGGTTGGGTTTCTGGAAGAACTGTTAAGGACAGAATCAACACAACATATCAGAAGATGCCAAAGAAATGAAATAATGCTCCATTCTTGAAACAGAGATAGTTACTGTCATATCAAAAATGGAAGACATTTAAAAATCTTAGGAGAACACAACACTGTTCTATATGATTCTCATTAATGTCTAAAATCCTAAAAGGCAGCAACATGACTGTCACCATATTTCCTCATGTTTATTAAGTGCTCTGTTCTACCTTTTTAAAAAATATTGTCTTAATTTAAAAACTTGAGAATTTTAAAATTATCAAACTTTTTTGTAGCATCTAGTGGATATCTGGATTTTTGTAGTCTAGCTAGGCGGGTCAAGATAAGCTAGTATGCATAGTATGCTAGTATACATAGTAAGTACACCCTCAAGTATAACCTGTATTTCCAACAAAGTCTCTGCCTCCTTAACATTTCATGTCTCTATTGGCCTCAAATTTGAGACTCATTGAAATAAATAGGCCAGACTAAAGACTGATAAAAAAGCAAATATATTTGAAAGAGATTTCACTTTAAATAAATTGTATAAATGGTCTGACTGAGAAGATGTACTGGATTTGTCTTTGAATGTTTGAAAAAAATGCATGCTTGCTTATTTTTGCATGTTATTGAAAATCTTAGACAAGAGAGAAAAAAGTATGGCTGCAAAGTAAACTCATAAGAAATGACAGGTAAAAATGTAAGTTGAAGTATTTTTGTTGAAATCAAGCTAAATATAGTCTCCAAACCTTGCAGTGTGACTATAGGTAAGTGAAGCATGTTAAGAACTACACTCAGCAGGATTTAGAATAATTACAAAGCATTCCCAAAAAGATATTTTTTCCTCTCTGAAGCTTTATGTCAATTTTGAATTAAAAGAGCTAACACTTTATTTTTCTATTATCTTTAAACAAAATAGAGCATTCTACTGCTTGCAAAGAATTATCAATGAACTTTGTGAAAACTAATTATATCAGCCCTTTTATGCATCCAAGAAAATATTCAAAAAATTCTTACAAAATACTTGAGGGTTTGTAGAAAAAAGGACTAGAATGGCTGCTGAAACTAACAAGGAAGTTATTAGATATAACTATTAAAAAGATTGACTTATGATTTTCAATAAATGGTTAGTTTGAATGGAGCTGAAAAGAATATTTTCTCCTATTACAGCTAGGGAAGCAAGCAATTTATATGAAAAAAGCAAAACAAACTGCAATATAAATAGTTCTAATAGAAGAGAATATCTGTGGCTCAGGGATGAACCCTTGATGCTTTTTGAGCTTGGTTGTTTGTTTGCAGACATTTCATTACCCGACTAACATCATGTGAGCAAGTGTGAGGTTTGCTTCTTGTTTACATACCTGTCCTACAGTGCGCAGTGGTGTGCCTTTATCTATAAAAATCATATTGCTTCAGACAAGGTCTTTCCTTCTATGATAGCAAAAGTTCAGCATTGAAGTAGCAGGAAACAGTATGACACTTTTTGAAGTTTCTGTTGGAGAAGACTCCCATCAACACTTACAAGGCAAACCTTTAAAATATAAATTGAAAGCAAACTCCATTCCTTACTACACTGAAGATGATCCCTATTTTGGATAATGAAACGTCTGCAAGAAAGCAACCAAGCTCCAAGCACACCAACGGCCCCTCATTTCAACCTTGGGTTACAACTATTCTCCTTTATTGATAGCTTCCATTAGACAAAAATTGCCCATTCCTGTTCATAGGCCTAAAAGTTCTTTTGAAGAGTTGAGATAATAATACTATGGTTTGTTTACAGCAATGTAGTTTTTTTACATCTACAATTCAATTACAATAGAAATTAATGTGTTTAAAAACAGAAACTAAAAAATGTGCGGGTGCAACAGTCATTTATCTGAATTCCCCAGAACAAATGAGTGAACAAATGGTATAAATGGTGAGAAAAACAGCTAAAAATACTGTTTTACAGTACTATTATAAATTTCTTGAAGATCAAGTTAAGATGATAGCATTCTAATTATATCTTATCCAAGGTATTACTGTTTTGACAATTCAACACTAATAAATAAAATGTTTATTTAATTTTATAGGCAAATGACTATCATACCAAGGCCATAGAACTTGATCCCCAGAATGAATCTGCTTTCCTGAATCGAGCTATTACAAATACGCTCTTAAGAAATTTTGAAGAAGCAAAAACAGATTTTGAGAAGGCAATTTCCTTGTCCCCTATGTCTGCAGCAATATATTTTAACAAGGCAAATCTCTACAGCATGTTACAGCAATATGACCAAGCCGAGGAAGACATTTCAAAAGGTACTAATAACTGAAATATATACATCTCCTGACACACTCATCACTTAAAACGGGTGTTGCAAGACTCCAGAATAAGATGGTTTGACATAATGAATCACTTGTGGGAGCCGGTGGGAGTGATGGGTGAATTATGCTAGTATGTGGGTCTCCTTCATCATTTTGAAAAATAGATCATCAGTGCTGCTCAAGCTTTCAGCACTAGCCATCTGTTCAGCATGGGAAATCCTTGCATCCTACAACAAATTGAAGCATGGGAAATCCTTGCATCCTACAACAAATTGAAGTGTGCAGGTCTTTATAGATCAGAGCACATGGGATAATTTATTGTCTTGCCCCGCCACTTTTCACTGTCACTGCTTAGAGATTTACAAAATAGAGCTAATGCTAGGCCTTTTGCTTAGACTTTTAGTCATTGGAATTCACATCTTACTGGATTGAGTCAACCAAAGGGAAATATAATTGATTAAGGAATTTCAAAGATGAAATGCATGTAGTATTTTGAATAGATATGTTAGCATATAATTATCATTTTCTTGAGAAACCACATAATAAAATGTTACCTTTTACAGCACTTTCAATTCAACCTTATGATGCCTTGCTGTATAAGCTCAGAGCAGATATACGTGGCAAAATGGGATTAATTAAAGAAGCAATTGCTGATTACAAGAAAGCCATCAGCATCCAAGAGCTAATCAACAGCAATTGAAAAGATGAACACTAAAAATATTTATAGTATTATTTAAAACCGGACAACGTTTTCTGCTGACATAGATAGCTTGCACTAGTGTTTTATACTTATCACAGTTTTAAAAAATTATGTACATGTCTGTACTTACTTAAACAACTCAACAAGACATGTTAAATAAAGAGTACTGTTAATGAATGAAGTAGTGTTATTACTTACTATGTTAATACTTACATTCTGTTTTTTTTTACAGACAGCCATGTTTAAATCCCAATAGTCTCAATACGGTTATTGTAGAGCTAAAATAGAAATCCACATTTTGCATTTTGCTTGGATCAATTGCATGTCTAGAAAGTCTGGTTCATGGATCTGTCAGGCTTTTCCTATGCTTGCAAAGACTAGTCTTTCATAAACATCCTCTAGGGTTTTTTTCTTATTCTGTCTGAATAGATAAGCTTATCCAGGCACAGTTTAAAATAACATGAATTTCAGGTGTGCAATAATTTAATAACTTGCTCTTATGAACCTGATCAAGCTATCTAGATAACACACCTTTTGCAGAAGATTTGAAGGCTTTCTTCTCACAAAATATTGAACATTAATTTAGTCTAGAAGGGAAGAGATGTAATTTATACTCACATAGTGTTTAAGAATCTATTATTTCTTGTGATAGATTCTGAATCTACTGAAATTGCTACAAAACTCCTTAGATGTGAGGAAAAATGTTCTCTTCTGGTAGAAAATACTGATGTAGACATTTTGGCAGCGGAATTCTTGACCCCAAAACCAAATTTATTTCAAATTGTAGAATGGATTGTAGTGATTCTTCTTTATATTTACTTGGTGAATCTGCACATCAAATATTACATTCAGTTCTGGATACAATATTTTAGGATGGACAGTTACAAATTAGAATGGATTTACAGAAGAATAAGAAGGAAAAACAAATGAGAAAGAATTAGAGGATATAGGGGATAGATGGGTTGCCACATGGAAGGCAGAACAGAATTGTTCCAGAAAATGGAATGAGAACCAGTGTGATTAAATTACAGGGAAATAGCTTTTGGTTGGACACCAGAATAGTATTCCTAATGCCAAAAGCTGTTCAGCAATAAGACAGACTGTAGCAGGAAGCAGTAGACTCTCTGTAACTGGAGTCATTTAAATAGAGGACAGGTGTCATCCATTGATGATGCTGTAGGTCCATGATGGCGAACCTATGGCACGCATGCCACAAGTGGCACACAGAACTATCTGTCTGGGCACACAGAGCTGTCGCCTGTTGCTCTTCCGGGTTCTGGAGAGCGCGTGCGCACTGGCTACCTGCAATTTCGGTTTCATTTTCCCACAGAGCTGTCAGCAAGAAACATGGTCTGGATCTTCCCTCCCAAGCTTCTTGCCCCAGCCCTCCAGCACGTGGCACCAACAGAACACCTGGTTGTGTTTATTTTTTATTTTATTTATTTTATTAGATTTATACCCCACCCCTCTTTCCTGGTCAAGGGGAACTCGTTCGCTGCTCTCCTGCCGTTTGCCTGGGAAAAGGGAGAGGGCAGGTCACCCCCTCCACCGGTCCTAAAGCACGGAAAACTGCCCCTCTCTGCAGTGGAGCCTTTCCTGGCTGTGTCGGCCGCTCTTCTGCCGCTTGCCTGGGACAAGGCGGGGGGAAGGCCACCCATGCCACCACGCCACTCCAGAAGAGGACCAGCAGCCACCCGCATAGGCAGCAGAGCTGCAGGCGGAGTCATGCAGATCAGGACTTCCCTCCATCCCTCCCCACTTTCTCGCGCAGTGCTTAATTTAAATGTTTAATTTCAGAGAACATAATTTCAGGGGGCAGTGGTGGCAGGAGAACGCGACATGGCCGGGAAAGGCTCTGCTGCAGACAGGGGTGGTTTCTCGTGCTTTGGGATGGATGGCAGGGTGGCGGGGGTGACCTGCCCCCTCCCTTGTTCCAGGCAAGCAGCAGGAGAGTGCGGCATGGCCAGGAAAGGCTCTGGCACAGAGAGGGGCAGTTTTCCGTGCTTTGGGATGGGCGCGGGGCTGACCTGCCCCCTCTCTTGTTCCAGGCAGGCAGCAGGAGAGTGTGGCATGGCCAGGAAAGGGTCTGCCACATAGAGGGGCCATTTTCAGTCTTTGGGATGGGCAGCAGGGTGGCGGGGGTGACCCACCCTCTCCCTCATCCCAGGCTAGCAGCAGGAGAGTGTGGCATGACTGGGAAAGGCTCTGCCACAGAGAGGGGCAGTTTTCCGTCTTTGGGACAGGTGGGGCGGTGATGACCCACCCTCTCCCTCATCCCAGGCAAGTGGCAGGAGAGCGTGGCATGGCCGGGAAAGGCTCAGCCACAGAGAGGGGTGGTTTTCTGTGCTTTGCGACGAGCAGTGGAGGTGACCTGCTCCCTTATCCCAGGCAAGCGGCAGGAGAATGCGGCATGGCCGGGAAAGGCTCTGCCACCAAGAGGGACAGTTTTCCTGGCCATGCTGCACTCTCCTGCCACTTGCCTGGGATGAGGGAGGGGATGGGTCACCCTACTGCCATCGCCCCCCCTCGCCCCAAGCGGGCTGGGGAGGGGCGCTTCATCTTGCCATCCAGACAGGGATCTGAAAGGCCACGAGATGGAGCTGGTGCATGCGCACATGACAGCTGGTCTTGTGTGCATGCGCAGAAACTCAAAGACAGGTGGGCAGTGTTCATGCACGCACTGGAAACCAGAAAATCATGTGTTCTTTTGGTTTCCGGCATGCGGGTGAGCACACAGACTCGCTTCAGGTTTTGGCTCAAGAAGGTTCAACATCACTGCTGTAGATTCTTGCACTAGTCAGAGATTTGACCCAGAAGATCTCCCATTCTTACATTCTGATTCTAGGCATTCTAACTGTTTTTTCTTTGATGTGAACTAAATTAGTTTTTCTACAGTGAAGGGAACATTGAAAGCATTTTCATACATTATGTCATCTTAAAGATGCTTTTTCAAAAAAGCAACTGGACTGTTTTTAACTTGAGAAAGTAGAAAACTCTTCTTTTCATCCAAAAAGCTTCATCAGTTGTGATGATGGGGATGGAAGGATAGGGACTGACAGTTGAGACTGGATGATGTGGGGGATGGAAGGATGGGTTCTGAGAGGATTGTGGGGGAATGGAAGGATTGTATTTCTTTGCACTCATCTGGTTATTAGAACTTTCTCTGAGAGCTTTTGAGGCCACTTGGTTTATATATGGCCCATGTTTTATTATTTTATTATTATGTTTTATTATTATGCCATGTTTTGTTTTCAATATTGTTAATCAACATAGTATAAAACCATAAAACATGTTTTGCAGGTTATTGTAGTTTACTCAAGCATTTCACCAAGCCAATAAAAAAATAACCTTATAGTTTAGTGTGGTAAGTGGAATTAAGCTATAAATATATCTGGTATGCAAAAAGTTGTATTTTGTTTTGCAGTGGAAAATGTAGGCTAAAATATTTTAAAATAATAACTTGTGTGTTTTTATTCATTTTGATCAATTAAAATAAATTGGGCTTTAATGTTGCCATGACTCTTGAATAGCTACATTATTTATTTATTAAATGAACAAGCAGTCGACTTTGAAATAGTATGCAATGTTTGCATTCTGCTCAGGCATTATAGGGCAAATTGGTTTAAAAATATAGTAAAAAAAGCCGAAATATGTAATGCCATCTATCAGAGCCCAGTGGTATTTGGGAATAAGACCTGCTAATGGGGTCCTTTCGGGCACAGATTTATCTTGGAAGTTTATAGTTCATAAAGAACTGATGACTAGTCATTCTTATTAGGGTTGTGCAAAACATTTCAACCTCAAAACTTTCTAACCGTAAAATAGTCATATGAAAAGAAAGGATTTTGAGAATTTTGTTCCAGTTGTGGTGGGGAAATCGTGGTTTTTCAAGAAGCACTGTCTTGAGTCTTCCAAATGCTCTGAGCTCTTCAATAAGTCTGATATTTTGTAACTAAATCCAGATCACTGCCATATTTGATAACAGTATAGACCAGGGTTCTCCAACCTTGGCAACTTTAAGTCTGGCAGACTTCAACTCCCAGCATTCCACAGCTAGCAAAGCAGTCTGGGGAATTCGGGGAGTTGAAGTCCTCCAGGCTTAAAGTTGCCAAGGTTGGAGACCCCTGGTATAGACCAACATCTCATCAATTCTACAGGCCTGAAATGCAAAACAAGGCATCAGTCATTGCTCCTGGAATAACCTTGTTTTCTATTACCAGAACATTGTAAATATAGTCAGTTTTTGCTTCAAGAATAAATAACATTTTAGCAGTTTCATGTTTTGTTCTGAGGAATCACACAAAGGTCCCTCCCTTAAATGTGGCCACCTGACTTTGGAGGCATATCTCCTTGGTGGTCACCCCAGTCCTAAAAAGGATCCTTACAGTTTTAGCTTTCTAGAGGGCCATGAGGTTCTGGCTCTTCCATCAAGCATTATACTAAGGTGTGTATGTAGGGAGGGCGGGGAGGTTGAGCTATGAGGCAGTTTTGTCAAGAACCCAGGGGTGTGGGGAGGAGAGAATGGTACTTTTGTTTTTAATCCATGTTTTTATGGATTGTTGTGAGCTATCTAGAATTGTTATATGAGATAGATAGCCATATAAGTCCTGGAAATAAAGTAGAATAAAATCAATGCTAAGGAACAGGTTATTTAAGAAACATCAGACATGTCATTGCCTTCAGTTTTGTACAAGCCACCTTGTTTGTCATATATACCTTATTGATGCTTATTTTAGTAATGATTTGAAGGAAGATTTTGTTTTTTGGGAGTCCAATATATGAAATTACCTCTGAAATCTGAAAGGCTCTTAATATACCATATGTCTATTGATAACTGATCAACATTGGTCCTGAATTCTCTGACTAATCATTCTTGGTCCTCAAATACCATAATGGAATGGGAATAAATATTGTAGCTTATCTGAAAAAACAACAACAACCCCTTAGGCTTCAAACTTGCTTTTGCATATTAAAGAAATATGGGTAAATGCTATACAGGTAGTCCTCAATTTACAACTATTCATTTAGAGACTGTTCAAGTTACAACACTGAAAAAAGTCACTTATGACCTTTTTTCAGACTTATGACCATTACAACATGCCCATTGTCACATAATCAAAATTCGGGTGCTTGGCAACTGGCATCTATGACAGTTTAACTGTCTGGGGTGTGTGTGTCCTGTGATCACCATGGTAACCTTTCCAGCCAGCTTCTAACAAGCAGAGTCAATGGAGAAGACAGATTCACTTAATGACTGCATGATTCACTTAACAACTATGGCAAAGGTAATAAAATGGGACAAGACTCACTTAACAACTGTCTTGCTTAGCAACTAAAATTTTGGGATCAATTGTGGTCACAAGTTGAGGACTACCTGTAATACTAATTTATCTTCAGCTACTTTATTCGTTTTTTTATTTGCTTTATTTAGAAAGGAGTAGGTGGGAGTGTAGTTGTGCAGTTCATCATGCTAATGTTCCAATTAACTACCAGTAGATGGCAATAAAGATTTTCTATTTCTTTATAAATGATGTGGAATAACTATATTTTGCTTGTACTTTACATATCTGTTCTTAATATATTCACTCAGAAATATGTTTAATGCATATCTTACATAATAAAAGACATTTTTTTGCTATTTCTCTTTCCCTTTTTAATATGCATTACAAAACAAAGGATATATAAGCACCTTGGTACAAATATAGTCTAGAGGGATTTATAGTCTAGATGAATTCCAAAAAGTGAATGATGGTTATATCAACAACTCTATTTTCTGCTAGCTAAGGTAATTGACCGTAAATCCAAGCAGTCTTGGTTGTGTGAATATATAACTGCAAAATGACTACCGTGGTGGATCTTTCATAAATAAGAACACATTAATGCGATAGGAGGCATACAATAGTGTAGCAGTTAGAATCTATGGAAGGGGGAACTAAATGCTAGCTGTATTCGATCTGCCTCCACCCTATCGAGAATAAAGTTATAAAAGGAAAAGCAGTGGCCTTTCTCCACAGATTTATTGAGAAAGTTATCAGAATTTAGAAAGTTATCAGAAATTCACCATGTATACTAAAATTAAGGGTTGGGTTTCTGGAAGAACTGTTAAGGACAGAATCAACACAACATATCAGAAGATGCCAAAGAAATGAAATAATGCTCCATTCTTGAAACAGAGATAGTTACTGTCATATCAAAAATGGAAGACATTTAAAAATCTTAGGAGAACACAACACTGTTCTATATGATTCTCATTAATGTCTAAAATCCTAAAAGGCAGCAACATGACTGTCACCATATTTCCTCATGTTTATTAAGTGCTCTGTTCTACCTTTTTAAAAAATATTGTCTTAATTTAAAAACTTGAGAATTTTAAAATTATCAAACTTTTTTGTAGCATCTAGTGGATATCTGGATTTTTGTAGTCTAGCTAGGCGGGTCAAGATAAGCTAGTATGCATAGTATGCTAGTATACATAGTAAGTACACCCTCAAGTATAACCTGTATTTCCAACAAAGTCTCTGCCTCCTTAACATTTCATGTCTCTATTGGCCTCAAATTTGAGACTCATTGAAATAAATAGGCCAGACTAAAGACTGATAAAAAAGCAAATATATTTGAAAGAGATTTCACTTTAAATAAATTGTATAAATGGTCTGACTGAGAAGATGTACTGGATTTGTCTTTGAATGTTTGAAAAAAATGCATGCTTGCTTATTTTTGCATGTTATTGAAAATCTTAGACAAGAGAGAAAAAAGTATGGCTGCAAAGTAAACTCATAAGAAATGACAGGTAAAAATGTAAGTTGAAGTATTTTTGTTGAAATCAAGCTAAATATAGTCTCCAAACCTTGCAGTGTGACTATAGGTAAGTGAAGCATGTTAAGAACTACACTCAGCAGGATTTAGAATAATTACAAAGCATTCCCAAAAAGATATTTTTTCCTCTCTGAAGCTTTATGTCAATTTTGAATTAAAAGAGCTAACACTTTATTTTTCTATTATCTTTAAACAAAATAGAGCATTCTACTGCTTGCAAAGAATTATCAATGAACTTTGTGAAAACTAATTATATCAGCCCTTTTATGCATCCAAGAAAATATTCAAAAAATTCTTACAAAATACTTGAGGGTTTGTAGAAAAAAGGACTAGAATGGCTGCTGAAACTAACAAGGAAGTTATTAGATATAACTATTAAAAAGATTGACTTATGATTTTCAATAAATGGTTAGTTTGAATGGAGCTGAAAAGAATATTTTCTCCTATTACAGCTAGGGAAGCAAGCAATTTATATGAAAAAAGCAAAACAAACTGCAATATAAATAGTTCTAATAGAAGAGAATATCTGTGGCTCAGGGATGAACCCTTGATGCTTTTTGAGCTTGGTTGTTTGTTTGCAGACATTTCATTACCCGACTAACATCATGTGAGCAAGTGTGAGGTTTGCTCCTTGTTTACATACCTGTCCTACAGCGCGCAGTGGTGTGCCTTTATCTATAAAAATCATATTGCTTCAGACAAGGTCTTTCCTTCTATGATAGCAAAATTTCAGCATTGAAGTAACAGGAAACAGTATGACACTTTTTGAAGTTTCTGTTGGAGAAGACTCCTGGACAGTCAAACAAAACAAGCAAAAGAATCGTAGAACAAATGAAGCCAAATTTCTCACTCAAGGTGTAAACGACCAGGCTCAAATTATCATATTATTTATTTATTTATTTTTTTATTTATTTATTTATTTTCGATTTATACCCCGTCTCATTTCCCCAGTCAAGGGGAACTTGAGGTGGATACATTATGTGAAAACCCAGCTCCTTTGAGAAATCTATCATCCTAAAAAGGTGGAAAGGAGATGAAAAAACGCTGACCAGTATCAAGTTGGAGGGACACGATTGCAATGGTGATGGGTGCATCATGGGGAGACCTGAAGAGCTAGGTTGAGGATAGATCATTCTGTAGAACTATGAGTTTGTTAAGAGTTGGCATTGACTTGACAGCACATAAAAATTCTGTTGCTGCTTTGTCTTATTTTCTTTGGTGTTTCACTGTTTAGTTTAGCTCCATGGTTAAACAAGCAAACTGCTCTATCAATTGCTTTCTCTTCTTTTGATTATGCTGCCCCCCTTTCCCCCACAATTTATCAGATAGGACTTTGAGGACTACATGGTGATAAAGTTGGGGGAGGCACCTGGAGCTTTAGTAGGACCATTGATTGCTCCTAGCACCAAGAAGAGAGAAGAAGGGGGAAAGAGAGAAAATGTTGATGAGGAGATATTGAGTTGCTTCAGTGTTTCTCTGGAGTCCATATTCATGATCTGTTGCTCGAAAAATGTTACCCATGAATGCAGGTAAGAGAACTGGGTCAAGAAATGTATTTAAAATGTCCTTCAGGAGGAGTATAATTCCATCCTGAGTCAAAGAAGCAGCAACCTTTCAATCAGTCCATAGTCCAAGGATATGAAACAATGCCATTTCCAAACTGGTAAGACTACAAGAGACCCCTATGAAGTTAAAGAAATAATAAGTGAAAATCTAAGGTATAACATTAAAATATTATGGTATGTGGTGTGTCAATAAACAGGCATCATGCAGAACCTCCTTGTGATACTGTATATTAAATTGGATCTGATGGTCCTTCGAGATCTATTCCTCCCAAAGAATCAGAAAAATAGTTTTGCTAATATTTTATAAAGTTTTACTAACTTTGAACATTTTGATAACTTCAAAACTACCAAAAGGTACACCATCATTGACAAGGATACATTCCTGATTCAGATCATTAACCAAAGGGACTATGGATATTTCATTCCCGATCAAGACCTGAACATTAATTTAAATGAATCCAGATAGTTCAGTTTCTTATAAAACCTCCTAGAACAATGATACAGCACATTCTCTTTGTGATTAAGCCACCAAAAAGGAAAATTACTGCTGGGTCAGTAATCGGATATAAGGGGACTTTTCAACTACAGGGAAAAATAAAGGTATTAATGGAAGCATGCTTGGATGCATTATTTAGTTCACCGAATAGCTCTACAGTTATGTAACAAAGGGTTCAGAACTAAGGAAGGCATTTTTGTAGCAACAATAAAAACAATCCCATCCAACATGTATTAGCTCAGTTTATAATTTGATCAGAAAGTAATTTCAGTAACATATTTTCCCTCACATCATACAGCTGGTATTAGATTTTTTTTTAAAAAAAGTATCTTACAGAGTCCACTAGAATTGGGCAGCTAATAAATTTAAATAAATACATCAATAAATAATAAAGACAGGCAGACCTGGGATTGAAGTTCTTTTTTAAAAATGCTTTTCAAGGTTTTCCAAATCAGTGGATGAACCTCTATGTGTGCTTGTGAGTGTGCTCACAATTGACTAGTATTTTAATATACTATACATCTCAGCAGAGATGGTATTCAACCAGTTCTGACAGGTTCGGGAGAAGCGGTAGTGATATTTTTTTTTAAATAAAATTTTTATTATTTTTCTTTTATTAACATAGCATCTCTTGTCACAACAAAGTTGATGTGGGCATATTTCTAAACAACCAGTCAATCTTTAAATATTCAATTTTATACATTATTCCAGGAATGTTAGTGATTTCAAATATTGTCCAAGTCCGAGTCAAAACCGTCTTAATCTGTCAATTAAAGAATATTCAAGTCTATTTAGCCACTGTCTCTAAAGTCAGTTTATAATAATTCCAACCATTTTCTTGTCCCTCGTTCTTGTTCCTCCTTTATTATCGCCATTCGTCCCTCTTTTTTGGGGTCATCCCTTTCTGTTTCTTTTCTCCTTCCGTGCCACGACACCAATTTTCCAAACCTCTGTACATGCGTTATGTTTATTTCTTCTTTTAAAACTGATCTCACAATCTGAACCATCTCCAGTTCCCTTTGCAATTCCCATGCATTCTCCTCAATATTTCCATTCCAAATTGCAAGTAAATAAACTTTTTCAATATTGCCAAGTCCCCTTGAGTTCCCTTTCTTCTTTTCCTTACGCTGCGCAGTTTCACTCAAAAATGGTGTGTTGCTCTCATTTGCAGTCTTGTCTTCACGCTCCTCTATATTATTTTTTGCTGCTCTCCGAACCTCTCAATATTAATATATCCTTCCCTCAATGCCATCTTAAGTTCGCCAAGAAGTTCTTTTAACTCAGCTTTCAGTTCCTCCAGTGGCTCTTCTATTCTTTCCATTAAAAAAAGAAAGATTTCTTTTTCTTTGGATTTTTTCCCGTATCTCCAGGTTGGGTTGTTTATCTCTCTCTCTCTTTCTTATTTTGCCAATTTTCCAATTACTTTTAGAGTCTCCACTCAGTTTATTTCTTGGGGGTTTAAGTTTAAAAAGTCAATCTCACCCATGTTCAGCTTCCTTTGTTTTCCTTCTGCTTACAATCAATCTTCTTCGGTGGCTGTTCCGACTCAGAGCGATGACATGCCACTTTTCTGACTCTTTGTTATAGGGCTTTATCGGGAGTTCAGATAGGGGGACGGCGTAACTCTCATCGAACTCCTGTGGCGCCCCTGTGTCCTCCAGTTCCTACAGAGCTGAAGATGGATCCTCTCAGACCCCCCAAAAGAAAGAATTTTGGTGGTTCTGCATGGAGCTCATGCAGGACACTCCCGATCTCACCGAGATCCCAGATCCGCCTCTGCGAGAACCGGTAGTGATAATTTTGATTGGTTCGGAGAACCAGCAAATAACACCTCTGATTGGCCCCTCCCTTCCCCTCCCCACCCCTTCCAGGAGTCTCCCTAATTGGCTGCCAGGATGCTTCAGGGAGATTTTCTAGGCCAAAAATGGGGCACAGGGGTGTGGCACTCCCCCATGCCCCTATTTGGCTGTGAGGAGGCTTCAGGGTGGCTTTCTAGGCAAAAAGATGGGGCACGGAGGAGTGCGGCAGCCCACTCAGACACATGACCACATAGCCACATCCACCAAGCCACGCCCACAGAACAGGTAGTAAAACAATTTGAATCCCATCACTGCATCTCAGCCAGTCTAAGCTGATATGCCTCTATGCATTTTCATAAGTGATTGAAACAAAGAAGCACACATTCCCAAGCTGTCAACAATGTTAAGATGATTCAACCTTATTTGATGACTTTACGATAAACAAGCCTGCCGGTGGAAGGTCAACAGGTCAGGAACAATCTGGACCCCCGGGGGCTCTTCTCCACAGGACTGCCAGCTAGCATTGTTTAGCTGACAGAACCTGCAGGAGGCCAACCCTGTGGGCTCTAACGGGGCGCTGGGAGGCATACGGTGGTAGGAGGCGTTCTTGGAAGTAACCTGGAAGTAACCTGGTCCTGAGCCATGTAGGGCTTTAAAGGTCATAACCAGCACCTTGAATTGCACCCGGAACCCACTGGAAGCTCATGCAAGAGTGGTGTTATATGGGTGTACCAAGGTACATCCATAATTGCTCGCGTGGCCACATTCTGGACCAGTTGAAGCTTCCAAATGTTTTTCAAGGCAGCCGCATATAGAGTGCATTGTAGTAATCTAACCTCAAGGTGATAAGGGCACGAGTGACTGTGATAAGAGCCTCTCGGTCCAGGAAGGGGTGCTATTGGTGCACTAGGCAAACCTGAACAAAATTCCCCCTGGCCACAGCTGCCAAATGGAGCTGTGTTCCAATTGCAGTTACGGGTCCAGGACAACACCTAAATTGCATACCCATCAGTGTCTCTCCCCTCAGACTCAATGATAGACACTCCACTGGACTTTGAGAGGATGGAACCCAAAGCCACTCAGTCTTGTCAGGGTTGAGCTGAGCCTGTTTGACCCCATCCAGATCCCCACAGCCTCCAGGCACTGACAGCATTGTTGGTGCGGTCCGGGTTGGAGATGTACAGTTGGGTATCATCAGCATACTGATGGTACCCCACCCTGTACCATCAGATGATTTCACCCAGTGGCTTCATGTAGATGCAAGAGGACTGAACCCTTAGGGACTCCATATAGTAGGGGCCTTGGATCTGACCTCTGTCCCCCTACTCACTTAATCACATAATAATACACACTAACAGTGAAAATTATACCAACCCTGGAACATGGTTATGTTAATTTGGCAATAAAATGCTGCCAAGGCGATAATCAGCACTTTGAAAGCAGGGATTCACAGTTTCTACCTGATAACACAGAGATACTCAGGAGGGGGTTGGGCTCATAAAAATCAAGGTGGTGGTCATTTAAGTCCCACCCCTTTTTACCTTAAAAAAGGGGCAAGGTTTCAATTGTGCTGTTGCAGCTGCTATCTTTACCTCATTTGTAAATCACAGCAGTGCATAAAAATACCATATGTATTTTCATGTGGATTTATTTTTATCTCGTTTTATTCAAATAGCTACAGCAGTAAATGTACTGAAACACATACAAACCTGAAAAACAAAGGATGAAACTCCACAACAAATTGTATGTGTAACATATAACTGCCTTACTATTTTGTTTTCTTTAGAATGAGCACACAGACATGATCAATCAAATAAACCTTTCAATCTTTAATCCTTGTCCTCCAGGTCCTCTTACTCGCTACCTCTGCAGACACATATTATTAGTGCAAGGCAGAAAGAAATTACTTAGTGCAAAAATTAATCTCATTTAAAATACCAGCAGCTGTATCCTGAACCAGCTGGACTTTAGAAATATTTTTGCAATGGAAGTATAAAGTACAGAAGAACTGAAAAATTTCCTAGTTAAGTGAGAATATGACATACAATCTCCTTTCTAAAACCAGCACTGTCCATAGCAGCAGTTGCAACAGCTAACTCAATTCTTGTTATAAACTGATTCAGAGACTGGAAAGCATAGCTAAGTATCAAAAATAAAAATACATTTACTATTCAGCAAGATAATCAGAAGTTAGACTTCTAATGAAGAGCTTTGAAGAGTTCAGAAAGTTGCGTACTTGTTATGACTTTGAATTTGCCTAATGAAGAAATGTTGTAATAGGGTACTCTGAAATGGAGAAAGATGAGTCAATGAACATTAGGTAAGACAGAACTCTGTTTTGGCTTTAAGGAGATGTAAATTACAACACTAATGTATTTGGAGAATGATTACCCTTCATCTAGGCATTCCTCTTTACTCCACAGAATTGCTAAATATCACACGGTTGGAATGTTTATGTTCAAAAATAATTTCTTTCAATTAAGCTCATAGCAATTTCCATGGAATAAAAGTCATTTTGGAGGCCTGTTCTAATTAGATGGAAATATGACCTCCAGCCCCTTAATTAGAACTGTCATAAACAGTCCTTTGGGTATTACTAATTTAAAGTAGTCTGGCGTACCCTCTCAGAGGCATTTAGTTTTTAACTTTCCAGAGAGCTGAAAAAACTTTCAAGACCATAAATCCTAAAATTACAGACTGAGAATTACAACGCAACTGCAGTACTGTACTGTAGTAGAAGTGTTAGTACTGCATATAATGGAAACAGCAAATGCCTCATGGAGAAGAATATCTCTGATTACTTGGATTTTGTCCCAGTGATTCCTTTAATCAAAAGTATACACCAGCCAATTGGAAGGTAGATGTTAGTAGCCAGAGGACCAAAGATTATCAAACTATTTCATGCTCCAAGAAGAAAGCCTGAATTGTAATTTGAAGCCCTGAGTCAGTTTTCCAAAGGACTATCTTCATCCATTTGGACCCACTCAGTGCTCAAGGAACTGATTTCAGATTTTAAATAAGGCTGTTATTCATTTGATGGGCACAGAATCTTTTCTACATTTGCTTGATGAAAAAAATGGGTAACCTTTCTTGCTGCATTTTAATGCCTGCTTTGGCAATGCTTTTACTGCAGAAATGTCTTTAAAAACCTGCCCTTCTGACTTTTTAAAATTCTGTCGGTTCTGTTGTTCTATATATTGGTGAGCTATTAGGAACAATAGGATGACATGTAATGGAGACAAATACAAAGCACTTCACTTAGGAAGAAGACGTCAAATGTAGGATGAGAGATTCCAGGCTTGTAAAAAAGTTATTAGAATAGTTGATTTCAAACTAAGTATGTCAGCAGCATGAAGTGGATATGAAAAGGCAAATGGAAATTTGGGCTATACACAAAGAAAAGCGAACTGTCTGAAATGTGAGAACTGTACTGTATTCTGTCAGGTGCTCCCTTGGGATGAGGATGGGTTTTTAAAACTATTATTCATCAGTACAGTATTATTTAAACTCAAAACAAATTGACTATACTGTACTTCTATTTTAGAGATTAATATCGGGGATAATTGCAATTTATTTAACATTTATAGGAATCAAGAAACTATCTCTGAAGATCTGTGTGATAAATTATTCTTATTGTTAGTATTTAGGGCTGTTTTTTTCAAGCAAAGAAGCTTTTTGTATTTTTGTACAGGTCATCCTTGACTTACAAAAGTTAATTTAGTGACCATTCAAAGTTACAATGGCACTGAAAAAAGTGACTTATGGCCAT
>JANHGC010001542.1:33363-47219 GCA_027560395.1 Boaedon fuliginosus | reverse complement strand
TAGAAGCTGAACTTAGGAAACTTGGAAACTCACTTTATTGTACATAAATATACCTGTCCTCATATCTATTCTCTGAGTGATCTTTCCACTAGGCAATCTCTTCCTTTGGTTTGTAATCCTGAGGGTAATCCATGTCTAAGAAGTTATGTATTATTTAAAGTTTACTGACAAGACTGAAGAAGATTCATTCAAAAATCATGTGTAAACAGGTTCCCATTTCTATATGAATATTTTAGAACAGATTCTCAAGTGGTGGCTGGATTTAAAGTAGAAAACCAGAAGGAAATAATGTTTGATTTCATTCTGAGAGAAAAACAAATTGCCCTCCATCTCCAGACCATCCTCCAGAATGCTTGAGTCATTCTGACACTTGATTCCTAAATTCTGAGTTTTCCTTCTTGATTCAATCTGAAAGGTAGCATTATCATTTGGCATCTGATTTAGAGCCTATTGGATGCATGCAAAAGAAATAAGCAGGATAAGAAAATGAGCTTATTGTGACAGCAAAGTATCTCCTTTCTTGTGAAATACTGAAACATCTCAGATGCTTCTGACAGATGATTTACTTAACTGAATCACAACACTGTTGAGATCTGCTAGGAAATGTTTGTTCTGGCCATTTGGGCCATTGATGCAGTACCCTCACAGGGTGCTGTTTCCAAGTAAAAATGTATCCCTCATATGCAAAGCTCTGTGAACATTGCTTTGCATGAATCAGCTATAGATTTTGCATTTTACTGATAGAAACCTCTAGAAATCCCTGGTATTTACTGTATTAGTCCAATTTATATAGCCATCAATCTCTCCAGAGGTGATTCTGAGAAACATACAACTATCAAATTAAACCACATCAAAATAATCATTATAAAACATTCATTACAAAAATATAAACCATCATTATTAAACATTACAAATCATTAAAAACTTAAAATATACAAGCCACAAACAGAGAGAGAAATATAACAACTATGTATCACCCACAATTGGGAAGCCAATGTTGCTGGTTCCCTGGGATCCCCAAGTCTGATAACAGAATCAGGTCTCGAAGGCCTTCTTGAATATTTACAACGATGGAATGAACCTAACTTTGAGGGGAGGGATGTCTATGGAGATTCTCAGTCATCCTGGTCATGGTTGTCCCAAAGGTGGTTTTTTTTTTTCAAGAGGCAACTGAACTTTCTGGTTTTTCTTTGAAGACATTTCGCTTCTCATCCAAGAAGCTTCTTCAGCTCTGAGGGGCAGGGTGGGCACCACAGCAGAGAAGACCTGCTTCCTGGGACTCATCAAATGTAGGCTCCTTGAAAATGGACCCCTTACCTCTCTGCTAGATCTAATGGGTCAAGTTGAGGTAATCAACTTCATATGGCTAGGAAATGCCCTGAAATCCTGAACAGCTACTACCAACATTGTAAATCCTGATTTTAGTCCCACATCCCTTTAAACATAAATCAATGGGCCACACTTTCTTCAGCAATGCTGTAAACAGTTTAGAACTAGCTAGATCAGTAGTATGACCATTTTTTGTGCAGCTTGGATGTTGAAAAAGAGTCCAAAAATCGTTCCTATGAGCCGTGGTGGCGTAGTGGTTAGAATGCAGTACTGCAGATTAATTCTTCTGACAACCAGCAGTTTGATCCTGACCAGTTCAAGATTAATTCAGCCTTCCATCCTTCTGAGGTAAAAATGAGGAGCCAGATTATTGGGAGCAATATCCTGACTCTGTAAACCACTTAGAGAGGACTGTAAAGTACTATGAAGTGGTATATAAGTTTAAGTGCTAGTGCTATGAGTTTTCCATCTATGATTAGGTGGAAAAAAATGTTTTGATCACATAAGATTTTCTAGTTCTATATATGGAAAGACCAGGTATTAACAGATATGCATCTCAAACCAATGGGATAGAAGCACATTTCCATTGATTTTACTAATTGTGAAAAATTTACAGTGTGACAAAAACATTGTCATTTACAGTGACATGGGCAAAAACAGAAAAAGTTGCACCTTTCCAGTCCCTAGGTACCATTTTTTTCTTGACATTCTTCCTCTTGCCCTATTACCTTTTCTAGTTGTCTATTGGCTGCATTGGCCAGATACAGTTCCTGGAATTCCTGTTTGAGATTCCTGCATAAATTCATCTGTGAGAAAATGGCAGAAGCTGCGAAAGTAATAAAAGGAATATTACAAGAGAGGAAAATCCATTGGTAGCTTATCTCATAAATGGTAGTTCAGTCCAGGGGGCAAGCTACCTAGGAAGAAACAGTTACTATTCCAAAATTTCTGCCTTAATGAACACATTAATAATTCCCCTTGCAGCTTTCAAGATTCTATATTTACTTTAATATCAGCACTGAAGACATCTTACTGAAGTTTGTGTAATTCTTGGTTTTTTCAATGCCCTGCAATTTAATGCATAGGTCCTGGAGACTTACTGTTTTATCCAAGAGCAGAGTTGGTTGTTTAATTATTAATTTTTGTAGAACTTATGTATAGAGTAACTATGAATAAAAAAGATTATAAAGGGCTATACATCTACAAAAGAAGAAGAAATATAACCTTATTATACCAACAAAAATATTGCAGAGTTTCTGTCTTCAATGGTCTTCATTTCCTGAAAAATAAAGAATTGTGTTTTAAAACATAGCATTTTCTTCATAGAAATTTGTCTTATTTTCTGTTCAGCTTATTAAATATGACCATTTCCCCCAAGAACTTAAAGCCAGCCTAAGTTCCTGAGACTTGATGCTTTCCTGCATTTGCTCAGAATGATTTCTCAGTGATAGATCTGATGGCACATGTAGAATAAATGAAGACTGCTTGTGTTGCCGGTCATTTTGAATGGAAAATCAAGGGAAAGTATTAAAACTACACTTTAACAAGGTTATACTCCATCTGAAGATTCATATTTGGTCTCTTGAGTACACAAGTGAATCTCACCCAGGGGTACTTGAGGGTACACTCACTCCAGGAAGGTAGTACAGCATTCACATTATTCAACTGTCTGTATCTTCTTAATGAGCACTTAATATGGAGGCCCTTTACCAATAGAATGAAAAATGGAGCCCTGCCAGATGTTCAAATAAGAACCAGAAGTATAAGTTGTCTTTCTTTGTCTCCCCTCTTTGTCTTTGTATTTCTTTTAACATCCCCTCTATGTTATAGATGTATGTTGAACTTCATTTTCTCCTGATCTTCCATGTCAAGGAGAAGATTAGAATTGCTGGTGTAACTGTGGAGAGCAGGAAACTCTGGTTTAGGCTGCAGGATTCATGCAGAAGAAAGAAGGCAGGCATGGATGCCAAAAGATCCATTGACCAAGTGTTGGCTAAATCTCTCTATCATCTATAATCTGTCTCTGCTATCTATCTATCTCCACCCATCCAGGGGTGGGTTTCTCCCGGTTCGCTGGTTACCCGCTTTGTGGGTGCACTTTCCGAATGCCTGTCAAAAGCGCACTGCGCGCGATCGACTCAGAAATTTCGTTGCGGTTCTGCAAGCACTCTGACAAAACAGCTACGCGGCGGATATCCATGCCCACAGAACCGGTTGTTAAAAAAATTGAAAACCACCCCTGATCTTCCCCTTTAATTTTATTTATTTATCAGACAAATGTTCCCAAGTGGTTTTAACCCTAGGTTAGGTGCTTTGTATTTATTTATTAGATTTATACCCCGCCTCTCTTCACCCCAAAGGGGGAACTCGAGGTAGCTCAATATGTTGTGAGAACCCTGTCAGTTTGGTTACATTAGTGCCTGATGTGGTGTGTGAACATAGTTAGTCTACTGCATAAACCCAACTAATACTAACCAGACAGAAGGGGGGATTTTTTTAAAAAACATCTCTATATGAAATCTCCCAATGTTGTTTTGCGCTAACTTGTTTTCCTCCCCATCTCCATCCAAGTCAGAGTTGTGATAGTTCCAGCTGTAACATTGGAACCAGTGTTAAACTCAAGAGATGAATCCTCCAAAGATTTGTCAAGAATAATTTCTGTCATTGACCTGAATAATTTATTCTTGTCAAGCCTGCCTTCCACCCTCTGCTAAAAGGTTTCCCTCCCACCAAGCCAGTTAGTAAGACAAAGAGAATATCTCAGTTCTAATTATGGTTGTTTTACAGATAAAAGATAAACTAGACTGGAAACACAACTAGTTAACTAATTTTACTTTATTGTAAGGCTATATTTACAGAACATTGCAAGTCTGAAAGTACAAACTTCCTGATGCCATTTTTAACTGCTTGATCCATTAGAGCAGGTTCTTGTAAGTTTCTTTCTCTCTTTGTTAACCCACTGGGGGCTTGTCCTCTTTTGTCTGATTGTTTCCTAGACAGCATCTCTTCTCTTCATTTCCCAAGATTATCCATACGTTCCATCAAATCAGCTTTTAGTAAATCTACCAGTGTAGTAAGAACCTTATGCTTTATTAGTAAATGAACACTCAAGTAGCAATATAATTTGCCTACTGCACCCTTCTACAATGAGCTTATTGCCTCCTACAATTGCTGCCATAAATCTTTACACAGCTTTCCTCTTCTCCCTCTGGCATCTTTCTCTTCTGAGATCTCATCTTCAGATTGCTTCTCAGCATCTCCTTACAGGTGAACTTTCAGCTCTTCACACCCCATTGAATCAGCTGCCAATTATTCTCTGACCTTCCTTGCCCGAGGCTTCAGATTTTCCCTCCTTCACCTCTTGCTCATGACTTATGTTTATGTTGATCCACTCACTCCAAATGTTCTTTTCCCTTATTTCTCTTCTATTTTGTTTTCCCCAAGATCTATCTCTCCCCCTTCTTGTATGAGATCTTGAACAATTCCTGAGGATTCTGTGCCCCCTCCGTCCCAAATTATCCTTCATTCCATTCCCTGTCCCATTGCTTGACCTTTACAAAGGAGGCTAGCTAAACTGCTTCCTACAGCTGGCTGCAAATGTGAATCATGTAACTCTCTTGCAAAAACTGCTCACTGGACACAACACAAGTATGTGTGTCGGTATTTCTAAAATTCAATGTGTGAAGCAACATGATAAGATGTTATTCTGTTTAAAAGCATATATTTTTCCAAGCTTTAATATATTCAGAAGTGGTACTTCTGCTGAAATCAAGAGTGTTAGGCTAGGATCACAAGAAAGAGTTTTTTCAGTGGCAGTTTATATGGCTCTTATATGAGTAAAGCTGCCTGATTCCATGATAACTCTAAGTGGCTTGTTGCAATCAAAACTATATAACAAAAGAAAAAAACAGCATTGCATGTCCAGAAGACAAAGACATCTAATTCTACAGAAGGTATCCAAAATC
Organism: Boaedon fuliginosus; assembly: GCA_027560395.1. NCBI lineage: Eukaryota > Metazoa > Chordata > Lepidosauria > Squamata > Lamprophiidae > Boaedon > Boaedon fuliginosus. The sequence continues at coordinate 41,925 of JANHGC010001542.1, read as the reverse complement.
TGGGCTATATCACTCCCATGGAACTGGAATTTGACAAATTTTATAAAACAGTTTACTATATAGCATTTTATGACATAATATAAAATGCCATAAAACATTTCTGTTTGACTGTGCTATACAGTTCAAGACAGATCTCTGAATATCTCCATATATTTTTAAGAACTGTTCAAGTACGTTAGAAGCTCTGCCAGTGTTAAAGAGATTGAGGAATCTGGTAATGAGATGTCTTTGAAAGGATGACCCCAAGGATCAGGATTGTCTAGTAAACCTATAAGAAGCTTGTTAACCACCCCAAATCAAGCATGGGGGATGAGAGCCATTTTTAAACAACCTTTTAAATAGCATAGGTGACATACAATCTCAAACTTTAGAATTCCTACCAAAGTGAGATCAGACTAGCAAACTAGACCAAAGACTATTTCTACTGAATACTGTCTAATCTGTAGAAGTTTTAATTTGCTCTATGGATTAAAGGGAGTACCAAGTCAACCCCAGTTTTTATCATCTTCATCTATAGCTGAAAACAATCAACCACATAATTATATACACACCTATCTGATATTGTCCAAGAAGGATAATTCAACAATGACAACAAATATCAAGTTTTAATTCTTGCTAGTGTTTTCTGTATCTCAATATTCATTGATATTTCCATGACATGATGATCTGAAAAAGTCCCTGCAGATAAAGAAAATTAGCTTAATAAAAAATGAAAAACAACTAACCCTACTGTGAAAGGAATTGATTTCTGTCTCTGCAAAACTTTTCCTTGGATGAAGAAACATGGTACTTTTTTTAGAACACATGGCATATTATTCCATCACCTCCTTCAGTCCCTTGTGAAGGTTACTTCAATTCTTGAAGCAACTAACATAAGCTAGCACAAACTGACATACAGGCTGATTTCCATAATAGTTCTGCAGTCAAGAATTGCAATTTCTTGTGAACTATCTAGAAGGCAGCATCTGTTTTTCATTGTCCAGCTTCAGGGAAGAACAATTTGAAAGTCCTTTTGCTTCTAATAGGTACACCATCTGAGTTTTATCCTCTCAACTCTGATAGGTAGTTTTATCAGCAGAAAAGGACATTTGGGAAGATTCCAACGATAGCCTTGAAGTCAACCCATAGGATACAGACAAAACTATGTGCTGTTAGGAAAGGCAAATGAAAAAATATACAGTACATTGCTTGTGGCGAGGAAAGCACAAGATAGAACATAACAGTTAGCTTTAAAGATGAAGAAGAAAAGAAGGGAGATATTTATAGTTTGAAGAATTCGAGAGGGATTATCTGACGAGCTTTTTCAGATGCTGCATTCAAACATGAATACAGTATAAGAACTGTGCGTGCTTTGCAGACTATTCAGTTGAATTGCTGCAGACTTAGTGTAAAGATACCTTCTCTCTTTTTTTCATTAAAACATACACATCCTTTTTTAGTTTCCATGTAAGCTGGAAAAAAAATATGCTGTTCCTTTCATGACCTGTCTACCCTGGTAAAACATCTGGTGCTAAAGGGTGCATGAAATCAATATTTTGATGTGAAATTAGAAAGGACACATTTTGCACATTATGTCCCATGGGGACTTTTAATTATTCATAAATGGGTATTATGAATATTTAATCCAAGATTCATTGTTAATTAAATATTGATTTTTTTTAAAAAAAACCCAATAATTCAATAATTATTGGATTCGACCAAAGCATATGAATTAAAATTTCAATTCATTTCTAATGAGAATCTTTCTTAAATTCCTTTGAAATTAAATGGAAAGAATTTGATACTTTAAGGAATCACATAGAAAATGTAACTGGCTTTCCAGCCCTCCTTCCCATAGACTGGAATCTCCAATGTAGAGAGGACGCAGCTGTGGCTCATTCTGCCTGCTCATTTTCAGTCCTTTTCCTGGTTGTTTTTACTGCCAGAAGTAGGTAGAGTAGAGAGTAGGATTATGTAAGGAAGAAAAAACCAGGCATTCTTTATTTTCAATTTCCATATGAAATGTGTCCAAATCTTGAGGGGATGACATAGTTCTGACTTCAGATAATTTGTAAGAACAATGATGAATTGTATTATGGTTTGAATTCCTTATTTGTGGGAATGTGGGAATGTACCATAAAATAGATGTATTACTTTATTTCTTTGTAAAACCATTTTGATAACCTTGTAAGATTGGCATGATAGCCTGTAAACCAGTTTTTCTAGTTCTATCTACACTACAAATGCCAGGAAGCTGAAATGTTGAAATTATCTTTTAAAACACCATTTAAAATAGAAAGACAGAGAAAGACAGAGAGGAAAAGCATTCATTCCTTTGTTCAGTTGACTGCTGCTCTTCCATGTGGATGTGCAGAAGATTGTAGACTATCACACAAATCATAAATCCGATACTTTAGAATATAGCACAGTATATAAGAATGGAATGAAATTTCTTGCAAAGAAAGCATGATCGAGACTGATATCAGAGTGAATTAGCCCCAGTGAATGAAATGCGTCCCTGCCAGGCGTCCCATCATCAGCTGTTCTGAAGAAAGGAGACAGCAACCATCCGCAGGGAGCATTTTAGAAATCACTTTGCCTGATTTTGAATATTCAGTGTTGGTTTAACGTTCTTTAACAAATATTCATTATTTGTTTTTATGCCTTCTAGGCAGCTCTGAGAAGACAGATATCCTGAAAGGAAGGATTGCAATAAATACATAAATCGGAAATCATCTTATATTTCATTTGACCGTTGAGCTCACAAGATGCTTGGGCTCAGGAGGAGTTATTTTCTGATGTAAAGGAGGGACTACAAGCAGAGTCTATTTTCTAGAAAGCAAGTGATATAGAAAATATTCAGAACTGCGGATAAACAGTTCTTCAAAAGTGGGTCTCCAAGACAGAAGGGTCTTAACAATACAGAGCATGAGATATAACAACCATTTGGGGGGAAAGCATTTACAGAATTAGAGATCTTATATCTTATAAGTAGAGCTGCAGCACAACTCAGTTTGAAAGCAGAGGCTTTGGCTACATTATTGCTACAGTGCTGCTAATGGAAGCTCTTGGCTCGATTGGTTAGCCTTGGCTTTGGTTTGTCTTAGTGATCTTGGATGCTCCAGTTACTCATTTTATAGACCTTCTCTGATGCCCCCTGCACCTCTCACTGGCAGGCATGCCAGAAGAGTGCCAAAAGCCAGAAGCACCAAAAACTAATGGCTAATCATCCTGCAGTGGGAATTGGCTTGAAGATTTGTGTTGCGGTACATCACTCACGATTAGGCAGCATCAGAAAAGCAGCAGAGGAGTAGTGGCAGTGGTATATCACTGGTGGAGGACCAGACGTGGATGAAGGCCCATAGTGGATCACTTGGGCTTCAGGGAGTTCTTTGATAAATCAGTCAAAAGAAAATGACAGCAGAATACCAAGATATTACAGCAGAAACCATAGCCTTTTATATGACATTGGACATAAGTCCCTAAGACCTGTGGTTTGTATTATCATATTTGGATACATATTGCCTCCTCCCCTTGTGCCACTCCTGTCCAGCTCTAACATGTTAGTCATTGTTATTTTTCTGGCTGTTATTATGCTATATTACTTATGACCTTGCTCTTTTGATTGCTCCCTATATTTTATTAGAAGCTTAGGCTATAAATATGAGAGTATTTTAGCTGAACATCAAAAATCGCTCTCCCTCTACTTGACCATGGTCAGCTTTTTAACTGTGTAGCCACTGACCCACAGATAAATTGTAGGCAGTGAATCAAAAGTGATCAGACTTTGAAAAAGCAGTTTAATACCTAGTCCAATCATGGCTGTGGTTTTGCTACTTTTCTGAGTAGAATAATTTTATTTTTATTTTATTTTAATAAGGTTTATAGGCCGCCCTTTCCTAAGGGACTCAGGGTGGTTTACAACAATAAAAACAGTATAAAAATAATTCCTCACATAATAAAATGAATTTATAAACCTTAAAACATTCTTTGAGGTGTTAACCTAATCCAGACTATAGAAAGAGCCATGTTTTGAGGGCTCAGCAGAAGATTAACAGGTCAGGGACAATCTGGATCCCCAGAGGAAATTCATTCCAGAGGGCCGGGGCACCTACAGAAAAGGCCCTCCTCCCGTGGGACCACCAGTCAACATTGTTTGGTTGACAGTACCTGGAAGAGGCCAATCCTTGGGCCCTCACTGGGCATTGAGCGGTGAATGGTGGCAGGAGGCGATCTCGTAAATAAGAGTGCCATGTAAGGCTTTAAAGGTCATAACCAGCACCTTGAATTGCACCCAGAAGCTAACTGGGAGCCACTGCAGCTCACGTAACTGGTGTGGTATGAGTGTAACAAGGCACACCCATAACTGCTCGTGCGGCCGCATTTTGGACCAGCTGAAGCTTCTCAATGCTTTTCAAGGGCAGCCCCATGTAAAGCGCATTGCAGTAGTTTAATTGGAAGGTGATGAGGGCATGAGTGATGGTGAGCAGTGCTTTTCGGTCCAGAAAGGGCTGCAACTGGTGCACCAGGCAAACCTGGGCAAAGGTCCCTCTGGCCACAGCTGCTAAATGCTCTTCCAGTTTCAGCTGTGGATCCAGAAGGACACCCAAGTTGCATACCCTCTCTGAGGGGGTCAACACCTTCCCCCCATAGTTAATGATGGAACATCATGGATATTCCGAGAAGACGGAACCCAAAGCCACTCAGTCTTGTCTGGGTTGAGCTTGAGTTTGTTGGTCTCCATCCAGCCCCCACAGCTTTCAGGCACCGGGCCATCACTTCCACAGCACCAAGCCATCACTTCCAGAGCAACAAAAAGTATTGCAGTGTAGGATGTTATGTATTGAATATATATAGTTGTCTTAAGCCCTGTTAAAGTTAAACTAACCTTTAGATGACCCTGTTAGCTGCAACTGTTTTGGAGGTAAACTTAGAACATTCATATTTGGGCAGTTTTTTTCCTGTATTATGATTGGTTAAGGCCCTGTGGGCCCAGAGTATAAATTCAGGCAATTGCCTGCTGTTCCTCAGTTCCAGTTTTGAGTCAATAAATGCTGTTGTAGCTATAATGGTCTGCTTCTTTCCTACTGAAGCCCACTACACAATATAGAGTGCTCCCTGGTCAGAATTTGGGTGACTTTTGTTTTTCTTTTTGCTTAGTTTTTCATTCTAATCCCAGTAGCCACTCAGCTTTCCATGATCAGTAGATGTCCTCTTTCCTTTTTAAGCTGTGTGGTAGATTCATCGAGGAATTTACCATTTAGGTAAATAATATAGTGATACAAACAAAGGAGAATAGTTGTAGCTCAGGGTTGAAATGAGGAGTCCTTGGTGCTGAGGTGGTTATTTTCTTGAAAACATTTCATTATCCAAACTAGGTAATATCATCAGTGCTAGTAAGGAATGGGGTTTGCTCTCAGTTTATAGTCTAGTGGCTTGCTCTGTCACTGTTGTGGTGGTGGTCTTAGAGGTCTCGAATCATTTTACTGAATCTTCAGCATTAATACTTGCTTTTTGTTTCTTCAGGCCTACCCCAAGGTGCAAAGGTCTGGGGTATTTTAATACTTTTTCACTCTACAGGGAATATAAGCAATACAATATCTGAGGATACCTCTTGCTACTCCTTATCCATCATTTGATTGAACCACTGCCAGGATATTTTAAAACAAAGATAAAGATATTTTATTGACATATCTTGTCACTAATTTAAAAACTGACAGTTATCCCCTTGCCAAAGCAATTTTCACATGAAAGATTATTTCTAATCTACAGCTACTCCCTTGTTTTTCTGTAGATGTCAGATTAGGAAGCATATATTTTTCTTTTTTATCTTAACTGTTACAAGTAGCAATGCAGATAAAAACAAGTGAGAATGATTGTATATAAGTTACAAGAGGCTCCAAGCAGAAGCCATTAGATTTATATTGCAATAATTTGCTAAGCAACTCTTTAAGCAGAAGTTTCACCTTACATGAGGAGAAACAGAAGAAATGGACTACATTCCTACATTTCCTTGTCTTTTCTGCAGTGACATGAGAACTCCTAAACAAGATATTCTTAGAAAAAAGCAAAAGGCAATTACTCCAATTTTCTTCTCTACAAAATACTTCTGACACATTTCATAAAATAACAGCCAATTTTGAGTTAGTTGTAAAGTCTGAAAAAGAGCCTTGCTAATTTTGTACAAACACTATTATTTCTTAAGTGTTTTTAACCCCAACCTATCCTCCTTCATCCTATTTTTGTTCCATAATAATTTGCACTGAAAGACTTAACATGATAATTGGATGGAATTATTGCTGACCATGAATGACAGGTAATAATTACTTCATAAGACCAGGCCCAGCATCTCTATATTTTCTGCATTCCACCTCCCTCAATTTTTATTAAAGTTCATTGTAAGATAAAATACAAATAGAAACAAAAATTGAAAAAGTTAAAGAGAGATGAAGAGAAGGTCAGAAAGAAATGAAAAAGGAAGAAAAAAGTAGTGACTTCTAGAATCACAGCCTTTCTAACACCTGAGAAGACCTTGGCAGAATTTAGTGGAATCTGAGGTCTGGCTCTTGTTCTTCTTGTAACTCAAAGACAAAGAGCAGCTTTGCTAAGTTAAAACACATTTTCCAATCAAGAAGCAACCAGTCAGGCATGTAATTAAGCTGTGTTCAAGTTCTATTTCATCATAGTTTGGAAACAGCACTGAAATGAGCAAAGACATTTTTGGTAATTGATTTAATTCAGCAACCCAATGACAGTGAAATGATGTTGCTTATAAAATACATGTTATTTTTTTAAAAAAATAATAAACTTGACCCCCACAAAAACCTCTCTTTTGAATAAGTTTTGCTTGGGGGAAGAAAATGATTTACTTGCATTACTCAGAGGAATTGTAGCTCTTTTCTGCCCAAGAGAATAATTTAGACTGGTAAGTTGTCAGGGGAAATGTAGGTGTTTTGCCTGATTGCTTTTACCCTGGAAATAGAACTGTAGGTTTTGTTTCAGCAGACCAAAGATATAGATGGGTTTTTAGATAGGACTGGAAATGCAACAAACACAGAGGAATAGCAGCTTCCCTGATCTCTTCTTTGGCAATTCAAACCAGTTTATCTTACAGCAGATGTACAAGAACCCGTGTACATAAAGAATGAAACTATTTGAAGACAGTGGCAACAATGATGGTGAATTATATTGTTCTCATTATGATTGTATTTATATTTATGAGACAGCAGGCTTGCTCCATGTTGCATTGATTTTCTTGCCAGGTATTTGGGGCAGAGGGAATGATATAGTGACAGTATTGTTTCATGAGGCTAATAAGTTTCTAGCAAAAAACTTCTGTGGGAGATATTGCTGGATGACTCTCTTGATACTCTTGTGGCCTTCCAGATGGCTGTTAAAATCTGGCTTTTCCTTCAAGCATTAGAAGAGCCCAATACGCATACATTTGTTTTTATGTTATGTGCTTATATTTTTATGATGTGTTTTTACAATATGTTAGGTAGGACATTGGTTATCTTTTGTTGCATTGAATTATTTTAACTGTTTTTTTTAAAATATTGTTTTGTAAGGATTTTTTAGTGTCCAGAATTATGTATTTAAAAAATGCAACTATATAAATTGTCTAAATAAATAATAAATGACCAAGGATGAGGTACATTTACTTAGGACATGGGTGGGTTTCTACCAGTTTGGCCAGGTTCGGGTAAACCATTTGTTAAATTAGCTACTGGTTCTCCTGAACCGGTTGTTAAATTCAGCTACCAGTTCATCCAAACCATTTGTTATATTTAGCCTCCAGTTTGGTGAACTGGGCCCACCCATCTGCCTCCACACTATAGCTTACTTTTTATTTGTTTCTTTTGAACAGCTGAGGCACGGCAGAACAGAAAAACAGCTGATCCGTGCTGCCACATGGATCAGCTGTTTTTAGGCTCTGCCATGCCTCAGCTGTTTTTTGGCTCTAATGTGATGCACATGCAGCAGAAAGTGCATGCACAAGCAAACCAGTTGTTAGACTGGTAGGAACTCACCCCAGGGTTAGGACATTTTTTTCTCATCACAGCTGGCTTTCATAGAGAACTGAAGGTAGAAATATCATGTGTGGCTAGCCAGCAAGAGAAAACACCAGAGTAAGAGAGAAAAGCAATCCATATAATTATTTCTTGATCTTTAAGTCAGAATACAGAATATAGAAGTATCTAAAAATATCCATATGCTGATTCACATTCACTTGTTTACATTTCAGGTAAATATGGTGCTAAATACTTGGCTAGATGCACATAAATCAAGTTTGTTTAATGCCTTTCCCTGCTGTTTATCAGAAAGGCGGGAGAGATAAATTTTAGTGCCTCATTTCTCATCATGGAAAATGAAACAAAAATTCTTAACTTTGTTTGCTGTTGCTAATAAAGGGGCGGGAAGAGAAACACAAGAATTGTGTGTTGTCAGTGGATTCAATAGAATAGAACAACAGAGTTGGAAGGGATTTGCAGATATTCTAGTCCAACCCCCTGCTTAGGCAGGAAACCCTATACCATTTCAGACAAATGGTTATCCAATCTCTTCTTAAAAACTTCCAGTGTT
>JANHGC010001540.1:149205-161906 GCA_027560395.1 Boaedon fuliginosus | reverse complement strand
AGTTTCGTTAGTGCTCTTTATAAAAGCAAGAATGGAAAATCCTACTTCATCTATGTAAGTGCTTGAAAACAGCGACAATTATCCAATGACCTTCCCAGCTATCACAAGTTGTTCACTTTGAATTGCTAACCACAAGAACTCCAAATTGCCCTCCTTTCTTCAAATAACATTTTGCACTGACTGCTTGATTTAAGCTTGATCATTTGCTCTGAAAAACTATTCCTGGTTTAGTGTGAAAAAACCACTTTCACTCAATTTGGGGAATTTTCCCAGGTTTGGGAAACACGGACGTATCTCTCCAAACATTGCTATATCAGCTTTTTAAAGTCAAATAATTGTAAGCATGCCTCCACATATATGCAGGAAAGCAGGTGTAAGAATTATAATCCTTACTCTAAAATAAATTGGTTTTTTTCTTAATATTATTGTAAGTCTCTCCCAGCTTGGAGGAACTCGCCTTTAAGAAAATAATCCTTTACTACTTCAAAGGAATTTCTTTGCGTTTCCTTTTGTACTGTCTTTTACAATGGTGTCACTCTCTTCTAAGTCACTCCAAAGAGGTATCGATGGCCAACCCATTTACAGAAAACCAGTTCTGCCATGCTGTCCATCCTTGTAGCTGCGTTGAAACCACTCCTACCAGTAGGAATTATAATGCTGAAAGATGGAACGATACTTATTCGCAGTAGCTTAAAAAAGAAAAAGAAAAGCCACTATTACCCAAAAGATCCGTCATAAAAGTAGCCTGGGGAAGAAAAAGAATATTAAGAGGAAATACTGTCAAGAGGAGGACGCTCTATATACCTTGTCCGTCAATAAAGGGTTCGTGTAGATTAACATATTTAAATGTTTTTAACGATGAAGAAGTTTGGATTGAGAACATTCAGAAACTTCTTCTCTAATTCATTGTCTGGCCTAGGCTTCCCAAAAGCCGACTCCTCGTCCCGATAAAACCCCTTTTATTTTAGTTACAGTGAGTTCCCCCTAGAGTTCCCCCTAACAGGGGAAATGAGGCGGGGTATAAATTTAATAAAATAAATAAAATAAATAAAGTTCCTCTCCAGCAAAGTCCCAGCCAACAGTCTTTCAAGAGAGTTCACAATTACGGGTCTTGATCAGGCTTGGAGAGCTGCCAGGCCGATATCGTCCAAAAGCCACTCGGTAGCAGACAAGACTTGGCACATAGTCAGGAATAGATTCTCACTCTTAAGGAATGGAACTAATTGTCTCCTGCAAACACCACTCCCCTTTCACTGCTCTTTATTGCTTAGGGGAAGGGCCATTCACCATCCACCTGTGGTTTTACTCCCAAGTCGATCCTTGTTCCTGAGCTGTTCCTTTCTCCTGGCAGCTCCACGCATGCACACACTGGGAACAGGCCCCAGCTGTTCTTCTTCCTCACTTGTCTCCCCCACTTATTGAAAGCAGCTGGTAGTTGTCAGACGGCCCTGGCCCCATCTCTGCCCTCATCACAGCCTTCCCCAGACTCCAGGACTGGCCCAGGTTCCACCCCAACCTCACTGTCCAAATCTACTGGCAGCTCCGCTGGCCACTGGTGGGCCACAACATTCATTTCTTCCTCCAGTCCCATCACTAGTCCCCTTGAGCAGGAGAAATTGGGAGGCGTTTCTCCTGCCAGCAGGAATTTCTTGCTCTGAATTGTTAGGACAGCTTCATTTGCAAGCTGGACTTTGTTACCGAGACCGAGAGGAAGAGATCAGTTATGTAAGCCAAGCATAGTTCTAACCTATTTTCTCTTACCTCACGGACTGGAAAACATGACCTTCCAAGGCCCTCACCATTACTACAATAGATTTACAAGCGCTATGGGTGTTTGGACCTTCGGTGGTATTAGGTTGCAGTAAGTGCGTCAAGCTTCATGGAAATTATATCACAGAACAATGATTGTGGCCAGAATCTTGCTGAAGCCATCCACGGTAAGAAAAGAAATTGAGGGCTAATTTTGAAGTGAGGCAAAAGGTTAACCTGCATTCCACTGAAACCTCTCCTGGAACGGTGACATTTCTCTTTTAAAAACAGAACCCTTTAATACACGCAATAAATTACATTTCTGTGTGGCCTGTTGCTACATCTTCAACAGTGAAGACTGATTCGATTTATAAGGCGGGGACATCAAAGATGCAAAGGTTAATATCACAAATACACCTACGTTCAGGCAGTCTAGGAGGCACGCTGACAATCTGTACTGATTTTTACTACCTGCTACAGCAGAGAAAGCCCGCAATTGCGAAAATGAGAAGAGCCTTAACCACTGTCGGATATGTGGTTAGTTAAAACCTGTCAAATTATCTACACCAACAAAAACTCCACCTACACACACAGACTCACATCAGATATACTAAAGGTGATTTAAAACTGGCTTCCCTATCGGGTTCTAAGATATCCCGGTACGCGAGATGAAATTAAATAATCATTAAGATCTCGTTTGAATTTGCATGTGTTACAGATATGTTACAGACGTTATAGACAGGAACAATGGTCACCTTAGGGTGAGCATTTTTCCATTGTAGACCAAGAGTATGAAAATTAACATTGTAGAAGAGAAAAGACGCAAGGTTTTTAGTTATAATAATAATAATAATAATTTATTAAATTTATATCCCGCCTCTCTTCACCCGAAGGGAACTCAAGGCGGCACAACAATACAAATTTAAAACATATGCCTATACAATAACAATTTAAAAACACATTCATTCATCGGTCACATCATCTACAGGAGGTGGTAAAACAGTGGTCAGGTCCAAGCTTGATGGCAAAGCCAGGTCTTCACGGCCTTGCAGAACACAGGCAGACTTGAGACGGTTCTAATCTCCGTGGGGAGCGAGTTCCAAAGGGATGGTGCTCCCACAGAGAAGGCCTGCGCCCGCGGACCCGCCAGCCAACATTGTTTCGCCGACCGAATCCGGAGCAGGGCCTCCCTGTGAGATCTAACTGGGCGATAGGAGGCATACGGCGGCAGAAGGCGGTCTCGTAGGTACCCCGCCCCTACAGAAATAATCTATAAATTAACAAGCATCAAGGTAAAACTATGCAATTGCAAAATGCATTCAGAAAGTGCTAAGTATCTTGCATTAAAAAAAACCTAGTTTTTGAACCCCAAGTGCAATAGTTTAAACAATCAAGCACTAATTACTTTGGATAATGTTCTCCTTTCCAGTTGCTGAATTGGTACATAATTAATTAACGCATGCTATAGATTTATGTTGAAAACTTCATAAAAACTACCCATCTTAGAAAAGACTGGAAAAATAACCTGTAGAAATATAGCCCTTTTAAGTGATTACAGGAAAGAAAAGAAATAAGAAACGTCTGAATTTTTTTTAAAAAAAGAATTGTAAATACTTTTACAATACAATATTTACAATACAATACAATACAATATTTCTACAAATACCCTAAATTGCATGTATATGTATGTATAACCTACAGCTGGTGAAGTGTTGAATAGATCAAAGTGAAAGCAAATTCAGGGTACAAATAGTAATTATTATATTACTAACAGTGGCTATTTATAGAACAACTGTTCATAATACAACTGCCCAGGATAAATTAATACACGTACTGTAGTGTGTTGTAAGTATTGTTCTAGTGCAAGATTCAGAAGTTAAAACAATATGTTTGGTGAATTCTAATTTTCTCTTTCTAGTTTCTATTAGAAGTTTCTTTGTTCAAGAATAGCCACTTAAATATCAGTTACAAAATATTGCCAGGAAGTCATTTCCCCTGACTAGATTTTAAAAATTGCTTATGTTTAAAATCTCAACTCAAACTGTCCATTTATTCTTTTGTACACAAATGTCTTTCCTTTATATACATTCCATCCTTTATCAGTAAATGACAAACAATGGCATCTTTGTCACACCAAAAATGGACTGTCATTATTTGAGGCAGATGGGATCTTAGAATCAGCTACATAACATAAGACTTCAAATATTAAAAAGGTTTATTATAGGGAATAGGAAAGGATGTCTCAGATGAGACTACATATGTAGGATCAAGGTAAAGAACTGAAAAGAAGAGAGAACTGAGTTGGGAGGAGCATGCGTGTCCCTTATATATGGGGGGGGGACCACATCTCCCCCTACAGGTGTTGCATGTGCAACACTGTCCAGTGCTGCCACCAAGAGGTATGACTGGGGATAGAGCCAGGAATGCATTTTATAGATGACATGGACAAGTATAACAAAAATGGATAACCCTTTGATTTTGTGAATGTTATATTTTAAGTTCTCTCATAATAAATATTTTATTATTTGATGTTATTTATTTATTTTTCACATTTCTGAACTCCCAAGCCCCCTAAAAGAGGGACTCTGAGCAGTGTACTATAAAATATATTGAGAGAGAATTAGCAAGTGGCTGTTCTGTAGAATTTATGTATTATATGTCGACCTTAGTTATGTAATATTTTTGTAAACGAATGCCAGTTTTAGTTGGAGCTGTCTATAAGCAGGCACAGATCTAATGTTGAACAAAGTTGCATAAAATAATATCCAGGGCAAAGATTTCTAATCCCAAAATATGCCATTCTAACCTTTGACCATATCAGAGGTTTTCCAATGCAGGAACACGTTATTCTGATAGTCCTGGAAATAGATGCACCATGAAATCAGAGTCAAAATGGACCATTCCTGTTTCATGGTATAACTAATTCCAGAAAAGTTAGAATATGAGTTGGTCAGGCCACTTTGGGTAAGGTCAGAACAAATTCTTTTGTTTGAACGGGGTTTTTTTTATCTTGAGGTCAGAAAATAATTTCGATGTCAAAACAGATTACTATTTGAGTAGATATGGAAAATATGTCATTGTTCAGGTTCAATGGAAGATACAGCAGATATATACTGAGTTCATGGCCCAAATACTGTATGTTTAAGTTCATTTGTTCATAACAACAACTGACCCAAAAGTCTGGAACAATTGTCTGCATTAACATGGACATTAATCACTGTTAATGGCTGTGGGTATAATTATCAGGTGGACAAATAATACAAAATACCCAAACTAATTAAAAGACAGGAAGAAGAATTTCCTTATGAAGCCGAGATTAAGGAATTCATTTGATTTTCATAAGTGAGGAAATTCAAGAGTCTGATAACTTGATTGAATCCAAACAGGGACACTGCAAAGATAATCCTACAATAAACTTTACTGTTAATTTCCCACCGTGAGTGTATCAGTTTAAGATTTCAGGTATAAATAATATATATTGTTTTCAGACATTTTAACAGTGCCATTGATCATTTCCCCAGTTCTGCATTTCAGAAGGAACTGGAGAAAGAAAGGAAAATACATATAGAAATAGATGGCTACTGTTAGATCTGATCTTGAATACACACTCACAATAATAACAACAACAACAACAACTTTAATAATAGATCTCTTCCAAAATGAATGTAGTTATTACGTCGGCACAGCCATCAAATCACCTGGGTAGTGAGAACAGGTAGTTTCATTTCAATTTTTGGGGGGAAGTGAATTAGGAGGGAAGGTATGATAAAAACCATTTATGAAAAAATCAGTGCATACAAAGCTTTGGTTACTTTTAAAAATGACAATGTACAGAGACTGAAACAAAGATGAAAACACCATAACCCTCCATCTGTGTGTGTGTGTGTGTGTGTGTGTGTGTTATGCAGCTAGACTTCAAAGGGAGATATATAATTACCTTCTGAGTTAGATACATTCCCGGGAGAGGAAGAGTGTGCCTCTTTAAGCGAAGGGGCTGCAGTAAATACTGATGCAGTTTTCTGTTATTTTCAATCGGATGGAGAGCAGATATCATTGGCTGCACGGAGGAGCTGTCACAATCTCAGTGCTGGGGAGGAGTAGGACAAGAAGCAGCATTTGAGCTCTTTCTACACACTGGCTTTGCAAACATTGAGAAAGAAAGAAATGAATATCTGGCTTTAAAGCCGACAGCAGCCCAGACTTGAAAGTGGTAATCTACTACTGCAGAAGGAGCAACATCAAAAGTCTACGGAGGGAAAGAGGGGATTTCGGAGTCTTTTGGTCTAGCACAACTCCTGGGATTTGCGCTGTCCAAAGTGCTGAAACATGAATCAAACTGCAACAGTGTCCCATCAGGTGAAATGTCAGCCTACCAAGATGATCAAGGTACTCTACGGCACCTCATTTTTGCGGACCGGAATGTGTATCTCTGTAGGTGTGCATGTGTGTTTGAGAAAGAAAATGTGTGGATATCTGTCGATATCTCGGTGGAACAATATGATTATCACTAATTTAAATATTAGAACTCTGATATGTTTCCTATGTGACTTTTTTTGTGTTTTTATAATGAATGACTCCCGAGTCTTCCTTCAGAATTATTTGTCTGCAGCTTACATTGCCAGTTCTAGTTTTTTCACTTGGGATAGTGAGATGTGTGGGGTAAATAAGAGGAACTGGGAATGATGATTTAGAAGTTTGGTAAGGTTTTTAGTACTTTTTGTAACGAGGGTTTTGAATACACAAAAGGAACCTCATAGCACAGAAGATAAAAGCTGCTTGATTATTATCCTTACTTTCTTGCATTTTATTTAACTGAGAATATCACAAGTCATGGTTTTTTAAAAACATTCTGGATAGTTATGGGTCTGATTTTATTTAGTCAGATATCTGTAAACCAAGCTGAAATGAAATGGAGCATAGCCTGGCTTGCTGGTGGTTTGTTAATTGATTTTTTTATGACTAAGGTAGTGTAGAGGTATCTGAATTTGAAGTTGTATTGGCCTTATTGTTTTGTGAATAGCCTTGACTGATATGGGTTTATTAGTTCTCGTTACTACATTTTTTCCACATGTGAACATACTAAATGTATGATATACATCTCTAGTATTGCAGTGAAAAAGAATGGCAGAAATATAACCCCGCTCTTATATCAAGATATTTTTTACAGTGTGGTAAATGTATAACTGAAAAATACTTTTCAACTGCAATCCAGATTTTGGATTTGGAATCAGAAATTTTCTCTGGGTATATTTTTTCCAATTGCATTATTTTACTATTCTACATTATTCTTGTTTGCTCTAGCCCTTCAACCACAAATCAGTATTTTATTAAATCTAGAAAATGCAGGATTGAATGCTTAATCTGCAAAATTGTAGAACACAGTGCATAAAAACTACTAAGGTTGCAGATTTACTTAGGACTGAATGCAGTGTGACATATAGCACAATGTTATGTATGCTTATTCAGAGGGCTATGAGGCTCTTTACTTAATTCTTGCTGAACTGAACCCATTGATAATATGTACTTCTAGATTAGGGTTGTTCAACCTTAGAAACTTTAAGACTTGTCGACTTCAATTCCCAGAATTCCCCAGCCAGCCCTGTTCTAGATGAACATAGATTCACAGCCCAATTTGTGCATAAATATGCATCGGTATCCAAATGTCTAAGAACATGTCTAATGTATTCTAAGGAAGAGTAAAGTTGCATATTTTTGTAAAAAAATGAAACTAATAAATTTCATGAAGTTGCCAAAAATGTTGATGAAGTTCTGCATAGTTGTTCTGAACAGGATGTAGCAAATAAGAGTTTCAGTGCAGCCTTGTCCCTGCCACCTCAAACATAAAGCAGTAGACTTGAAGTCAATGTGACACCCAAGCATTTGTGGATGAATTTACTGATTTAATTTTTCTCAACAAGTTCATTCAAATTCCAGTATGTACTCCTTGCAAAGAAGGTAGAAAATCTGTGGTTTTAATGATCAGCCCGCAAATTGGAATATTAGGCATAAAAGCCACATGTTAGCATATATCATTTTACATGGAGCAGACCAATTCTTAATTGCATTTGGACGGTTCTTGCTGTTTTGCTTCTTAAGGTCCTGTGATTCTAAATATTGGGATTACTCCTGAAGCGTGTGGGCATTATATCAAATGTTAACTGCTATAAATTAGTTATTAAGTGCATTTCACTATATGGTGAAAGGAAATCTCAGAAATTTAACAAGATTAAAAGCCCTAATTGATCAATATCAATGGACACAGAAAGGAACAAAAATAAGAGTTGCATTTAGGTAGCATTTGTTTGCAAAGCTCTCATCATACAAATAATACTTGCTCAAGATAAAGCTTTTGATGTTACACACTCTCTTCTTTGGAGAGGAGTAAATGTAATATGTGCTTTGAAAACAGGTCCAGATACTGCATGGTTGCAGTGAATGGTTGCAGCAAACTGATACAGACACAAAGTTAGAATATATATATATATTATGCTCCAGGAGCTGACCAGCATAAGCATAATTTGACATTTTCCTAGAAATTAGGTTTCCACAAATATATTTGTTTTTTAGGAAACAACTGACTGCACAAATGCATCAGGTTGTTCCCAGTGCTGGCCATCTGCCAGTTGACTGGCAACAACTGGCAAGATGGATTCTTGCTGAATTCCCTTATGCCTTCCAAATCTGCTGCAGAGGAGGACTTTCTGATCAGATGGGATGGGGCAGGAGGTGGAAGCTTTAGCATATAATTGGTGCATATAATTGGATAGATGTGATTACTTTATATTAGAAGTAGCTTCATAGCTTAATTGAGCTAGGAGCTAGAAACATTGGTAGCTGACGTTGTCAGGGGAGCTAGGGAGCCAGTGTTGGACAAAAGGAAGAAAGGATTAAGTTTAAATTTGTAGACATCAACAACCAGGGAAAGGAATTCTAGGCTGCCGTTTCGTGGAATTACTACAAGGTGAACTAAAGATTTGAAGGGTTTAGCGTTAAGCATACATTTGTTTTTTTTCTCAAATGATTTTATTAAGAATAAAAAAGAAGAAATGCTGATACAAAATACCAATACAAAAAGAAAGGTAGAAAAAAGCCAGGAAAGTGTAATAAAAAGAGAAAAAAGAAAGGAAAAAAGAAGTACAGTAATTTCCCCCTTCATTCCAGCAGGTAAAAATAATTTTAATTGCTCATCACCATATCTAAATATAACAACACCCACCCACCCTCACTCTCTTGACTCCATAATTCATCTTTTAACTAAAGTCTCATCATTTGTTCTTTGTCAGCGAGTCCTATAAGGGGAACCAGATCCAACTAATTTACTATTTGAACCTTGATTGAATAAGACAACCTTGTATTCCTTCCCTGAATTTTTAAGAATCTGAACTTTTAATTCATCAAATATAATCCCAGGACTTGTTTTTTGTTCATCATTTTTTAAAAAAACAAACAAAAAATCCTTCAAAACTTTAACAGACCTCTTTGTACATCCAATATGTAAAGTTTTTTGGTCACTTCTCATAAATCCTTTGAAGCTTTAACAGAGCTTTTTTGTAGATCCAGTAAGAAAAAATTATCGAAGTCACTTTTCTGGTTTAATAATTATACATCTCCTTCAGGGAGGGAGGGATCTGTCAGTTTAATTTGTATATCCAGTATATCTTTCTCCATATCTGTGATTTTGTATGACACATTTAAGTCAACTAGCAATTTAATTTCAAAATTATCCATTATAGCCCCTTTTTCTTCTGTAACTTTATTGAACATGGTCTATCATACAAGGTAATTTTGAAGACCAGTATTCAAAAATATCTATTAAAGGTTTTTATATTATTCTTTATTTCTTTATTACCAAAACCAATTTATTTTCTTCTAGCTCTTTATAAGGCCAAATCTTGAAGTCCATTATCATGTTTGTTATTTAAAGAACTCCTCAAACAATCACCAATTTTTTGGGGAATCATTTTTCTAATTAATTCAAATCTATAAATCCACTCAGACCCTTAAATTATTGTTAATCCATATTCTAACCCCCCTTTTTCTGTGCAATCCAAAAATAACATTTTTTCAAAGCTTTTAAAAGACACACTCAAATCATTTTCTCCAGGGAGAAGGCATGATGCCTTATAAATATAGTGAAATCTTGCTGATTTGAAAATAGTTTAAAAAATAAATCAAAATTACCCAAAAATGATTAAGAAATGAGGTTCAGTTGAACTTTCTGTTCTTAAATGGCTGTGTATGGATATGAACTTGATATCCTTGACTCCCAGCCGCTCAACTTATAAGTCAACTGCAAAAGTGACTTTTGTGGTCTCCTCATGACCAATGGGTGTCCAAAGTCACGTGATCTCTCTTCTGGAGAGATTTCACGGATCTGGATCTAGCATCCACCCACAATTCCCCTCATAAATGTGGTCCCACTACCAGTAGAATGTTAGCTTTTCATAATGCTCACCAGAATACTGCAAGAAAATATTAATTTATTAACACTAATTATTATTTGGAGTTTTAGTCTTTGTCATTATTTCGTTAGTCTTTGTCGTGTCTGGAATAGCCATACAATTAGCTATGTTGATTTAAGTATCACGAAATCCTGCAGTCCTATTTGAAAGGGATACCCCATGATTCTAGGTGTGGGGCTTGCCATGGTATCAGTGATTACTTTCTTCTTTTTCCAGTTACGTTTGATACAGTATCGGAGGCTAAGATGAAAGTTCATTGCACAGTTGTAGAGTCGAAAGACACGTCAGAAAAATAAATTTCTCTGAACTTTTTCAACTTTTCTCAAAGGATCAGACCGAATTTCAAGTTGAAATTCTCATGAATGAAGGCAAATACACATCAAAAATTGGTGTGGATGATGTGACCCTGCTGTTCGACGGCGGGTTTGGGATGCTTCACCGTTGTGCCAGCCATTAAGCCAGGTGGGGGTATTTCAAAGCGCTATGATAGGTCTGTGGAGGACTCCTATTCTGTGTATCTTGGGGAGTCCATAATGTCTCACTGGGGCGGCACCTGTTGCTCTCATTTAACATTCTTTTTCCATTATTTACTTGTTTTCAGTTAAGCATTCAATTGTGTGACCACCATTACCATTTCTGCTGTCTTTGGTGACCTATATTAAATTCTCATGATTATGAGAATACTACTGCCAGTGTCAGTGGAGCCATGGTGGATTTGGAGCGCATTGTTTATTTAATTACTCAGCTATTTAATGTTATCTTATATCATATGAGACAAAATATCTATCCCCTTTACTATAAAGTGTAGAAAGGACCCATGGAATCTACATTTGGAATTTTTCAACAGCAAACAACATTTCAGTTTGGATCTAGGAATTCTGCAAGTAATAAATCTTTCCTGCACAGTCCTAGTAGAGGTTGATGTTTTCTATCTTTCCTTAGTAGCAGGCTGGCAGATGGTTGGATATATTTTTGAACAAGTATAAAATAGAAAATCTTTGTTAATTGTTTTCAAAGGACAGCCTGGTATGCAAGGAAACAACGTACACAATTTTCATAGGAAGCACACTGGTATTGTTGTGGCTCCACAGCATGCTGCTGAACTGACGGAAGATTCTGACTCTGAGAGAGAGTTAGAATCAGAGGGAAGGGAGATGTCGGCTGTTGACACTAGGCCAGATGCTGGTCCCTCCACGAGTTATCAGGAGCCAGTAGTGTCTAACAGTAGTGGGGAGAAGCCTCTCAGTGATGCCAGAACTTGGAGGCTGCTCAAAAGACAGCAGCTATTTAAGAAGGGCAGAGGTAGAGCTTCAGCTGATCAGTAATTGACCATACTCTATAGCAGTTAAAAAGGGTGTGGTTGGGAAATGTTCTTTGTAGAGAACAACTGAAAATTATAGAGGGCATCGTGTTTCATGGTCTATCCTTGTCCCTGGATTTTCTGTTTCATCTCTGCACTGTGGGTGTTGTACTTTGAGTGTCTTATCACTTGGCATTTTGCCTGGACTAATTGGGAAATGTGCCAGAGGCTACTGACAATAGAAATATTCCTTTGCTTTTAAGAAAGACGTTTTAAGAAAATAAAACACTATGTGTTTAAAAAGTGGTCCTGATCCGTGTATTTCGGGCGTGGGACAGAACAGGTATTTCTACTGTGATATAAAACAGATTCAATATTATACCAGTAAGGAGTAATTTAATGTCAAATGTCATGCCTTTGTATCAAAAACCTATGAAACGTTAAATGATGGGTTTTAGTCAATGAAGCTACAGTGCTTCTGATTTAAATCATTTTCACATTTTTACCATTCTACCCCTTTTTGATGTTTGACTGCTCCTCACCTCCATATATACATTTGAATCTACGCAGGATCCAGTCTGGCTTGGTCACTGGGACCAGAGGTTTAATCTTCTGAGCTTTTGGAGTTATGCTGGACTCCACCCTTAGGTAATTTCTCTCTAGCTTCTTCTCTG
This sequence comes from Boaedon fuliginosus, assembly GCA_027560395.1. Lineage (NCBI taxonomy): Eukaryota > Metazoa > Chordata > Lepidosauria > Squamata > Lamprophiidae > Boaedon > Boaedon fuliginosus. The sequence goes on along the minus strand of JANHGC010001540.1, from coordinate 149,721 downwards.
CACGGTAGAGAGAGGTTCCCTGAGGATGGACCCCAGCATACATCAAAAGACTAAACCTCTGGATCCTGGTGACCGAGCCAGACTGGATCCTGCAAACATTATCCCTGGACACGTGTATTCACTTTCATTCATTTGAATGTATATTGAACAGGATTTTACAGGACCAATCTGGGAATACGATGGACAAGCTTTAAATTTTAAGAGACGAAGGATAGAGTGGCTCTTCTCATGAATGGTTTCCTGCTCAAAAATTGTAAGGGAAATTTGTATGTGTAATGTATAAAATGTGTAAGCACATGCTGGCTTCAGGAAACCCCTGAAAATGGCGCTACCTGGAGGCACTTTGGTGATTTAAGACACCTAGAATGACTGAAATTGTAATGTTTAAAAATGATTTTATGGCTATTTAATTTGTATTATATATAATATAATATATACTTATATATGTAAGTCTCTGGTTATTCGGGTTTTCTCCCGCGTAGAATTGGAAGAATCTTGGCGACGTTTCGACGAGGT
>JANHGC010001540.1:41493-53365 GCA_027560395.1 Boaedon fuliginosus | reverse complement strand
GGGAAATGATGTAAGCCTGAATGCTGGGAGAGGGTCGAAATTATGCGAACTATTTTTAAAGATATGTTTTAAGAAAAAATAATAAATTCATTTAAAAAAAAAAAAGAATTTTGCGTCTGCAAGGCTACGTTGCCCCTGTGAGCTGGGTGGAAATCTCCTGACTCCCAGCTGCACAACCCATGAGCTGACTATAGAAACCTCAATTGCTATGGTTTACTTTTGACAAGCAGATGTCTGGAGTGCAAGTGGGTGCTCTCCTGATCTATCCTTAATCTGGAGAGATTTGACTGGCAGAAAATGCTGACTGGCTACCAATTTTGCTGTAGTGCCACTCCACTCCCTCAGAGATGTCTAGTTCACCAGGAATCCTCACTGAAAGTCCAACATAAATAAATTCTTTTATTTCTGATGAGGAACAGCTGTCTCCTCCACTTGATTCAAGAGCACAGAGAGCAGAGCATAGGCAAACCCAGAGAAAGGCTGCAAGGCTACTCAGGAGAAGGTCATCCCATTCCTCCTCACAAAGAACACCTGGAGTGGAGTGACTTAAGAGGAAGCTATGGGGAGTCAGACTTTGCCAGGAACAATTGTTTGTTTTACATCCCCCTGGCTTTGACTTGTGCCTTTTGCCTTGCTACAAGGATTGCTTTTTGACTTTGCTTTGCAGACTGCTTTTTGTCCTGCCCTTGCCTTGTGGACGGCTTTTGCTCTTTGCTTTGCTTTACTTTCAAAACTGTCTTTGCCATGTACCTTGTCTTTGCCTTGAGGACAGCCATTTGACTTCTGCGTGGACTTTCCTTGTGGACTTTCTTAGTAATATACTGTATGGGCTGTTGTAGTCGTTGTTGGGATAGAAGCTAGGATCTTTAGAGCAGCTACATAACCCAGAATGATTCCAATAATAAATGTTTAATAAAAGAAATAATAGGTAAGTAGGTGTCTCAGATGAGACTACATGTTTAAAGTAGGTATAAGGCAGAATGAACTTAGGGAGGAGCATGCAAGCTCCTTTTATAGGGGTGAGACCACATCTCCCCCTGCCGGTGCCACAGGTGCGGCACTGACAGGTGCTGCCACCTGTTGTACTGGAGGCAGTGTAGGCACACAATTTTGTGTGACAGTTGTTTGGGGGACTGAGGTGGTTACCTTCAGGGTAGTGTGGGGTGGAGCCTTACTAGTTGTTGGAGGGCCATTTGTGGAAAGCGTATTGAGAACAATAAAGGACTCCCTGAAGGCCTGCCTTGCCTGGCCCACCTGGGTCACAACACATTACAAGAATCACATAGTAATGCAGATGATTCATTAAAAAAATTTTTTTTGAATAAGAACATGGCTTTCTGGTTTGAAAAAGGACCATAAGTAGATTGGAGAGCATTTAGTCTTCTCTCATGAATGATGTCCCGCTCCCCCCATGCAGAGGGAGAATTTCAGGATGACGAGGAAAAGATTAACACATCACAAACTGAACTCAAGAATAAATATCTAGCAGAACTGATTACATGCTACATCATTAACATAGGTATAATTTGATTCTTACAGAAAGAAATATTTTTATATATTATTGTTTACTTTCCTGCCATATGTATGTATGTATGTATGTATGTATGTATGTATGTATGTATGTATGTATGTATGTATATGTCTTTGGTTATATACCAAAGAAAGATATATAAAGGTATATTTGTTACCCGCAAAAACCTCAAAAAACAAATACATACATACATACTTACATACATACATACATACATACATATCCATAGGCTAATTTCAATAAAGTCTGAATTTGCTTATCACCATACAGTTTTATCTAACACTTCTAAAAAATTAAATAAGCAATACTCCCTTCTAATGATCTTTCTTGGAAAAACAAATTGCCTATATATTTCATGCAGTTGAATCCTACAGGATAGAGAAGCTCTGCATTCCAGTGACTGGTATGGAAATTAGATTTTTTTATTACTTTGTTTTGTTTTTGTTCTGCAAAGTCACCAATTCCTGGGAGACTTACAAATCTATGGAATGATTCCAGGGACTGAATGTTGCACTTGGATTTCTGAATTAGCTTAGAGGTATATAAAAGTACATGTAACTACATAGCTCTTGAGGAGAATACGCCTGGCTCCAATTTTCTGAATTTGGTTCATAAATAATTTAAGGGAAGTTTCGGTCTTGGATGACTTTATGGGCTGCACAACAGGGAGAATGAGGTATTACTCAGAAAGGTACATACACACAAACATACACACACACTTTTTGTAAAAAGAGTTTCAGAAGCAAGCCAAATCAGAATACAGTAGGAGGTAGAGGGAGGGAGTCAAAAAGTTAAGATGTCAGCTACAATCATGCAATAAAAGCCCCTCCCCCTTTTTATTTTCACTGCAATAGCACTTAGACTGATATACCACTTCACTGTGCTTTACATCCCTTCTCTAAGTAGTTTACAGAGTCAGCATATTGCCCCAACAATCTGGAACCTCATTTTACCAACCCCAGAAGGGTGGAAGGCTGAATCAACCTTGAGACTGGTGAAACTCGAACTGCCAAATTGCAGGCAGCCGGCAGTCACCAGAAGTAGCCTGCAGTACTGTATTCTAACTACTGCACCACCACAATTCATATACATGTAAAGAGGGAGTGTGGTTTGAATCATATGGTTGAAACATCTTATTTATCTTGATAAGAGGCAGGTTGTCTGACTTTTTTGATTCCTAATTGTGCAACCCCCAAGAAAAGCAAAAGTGAGCTGAGCATGAACACAGCAGGGATTAACTAGATTACATGTTGAAATGGACATCTGGCTGTTCCTTATTTTATTTGGCTATATCCTCCTTCCATTTTATATGTCTATATCCTCCTTCCATGAGACATTACAAACCATCATAACTGAACCGTCGGGTCCTCGGTGCTGTCTGAGCTTGGTCGTTTTCTTACATGTTACCTAGTTGGATAATGAAACATCTGCAAGAAAACAATCAAATTCAGATAACACCAAGGACTCCACAGTAAATATTCGCATACCTAATAAACTGTATTTATGGTGGTACATATTTTTGCACTTTGAAATAAAAATTTGTAAAACATTAAATGCTTCTCAATGTTGTATTTTTGTTGACATCTCCCTAGCGGACAATGTCTATTTTTATGGATAAAGGGCGATAACTTTATTGGCAATAAACTACATGTTTTTATTTTAACAGAAATCATGATCTGGTTATACTGCACTGTAAATGCATTGAGAGGACATGTCTTCCATAGCAAGTAAAGTATGTTCACTCTGGATAATGTGGATACTTTCCTAATCTTTAAATTACCACCATATCCACAAGAGTGACTGAACTGATGAAAAAGGTGAAGAAATCCCAGAAGGGTCTTTGTTGCATGCTTGAACAGCAGTGTAATACAATACCAGAATATCCCTTGTGATTTCCTAATCTTCAAATTACCATCATACCCATGAGAGTGATTGAACTGATGAAAAAGATGGGCAAATCGCAGAACATTTTTCGTTGCATGTTTGATCAGCATGTAATAAACTAGCAGAATATCCCTTGTGATATTTTTTTTTTATTCCAAAGACTCCAAAGATTGTTCCTTGGTGACATGATTAATCTATGCAACTGCCCAGGGACCTCTGGAAGGCTCATCTTCATTCTTTACCCTCATTTTACCTTGACCTGAATGTATTCAAGTATCATTGTTTCCTTTGTGTTATCCATCTGTATCTCTATCTGTCTGTCTAAACCTGTAGAATAGGGGTGTCAAACTCATGTCATCATGGCGGCATCATGTGACTTATCATGACTTTTTCACCCTTCGCTAAACCAGGTGTGGGCGTGGCCAGTGTGTGATGCATCCAGCCATGGGATGCGAGTTTGACAGCCCTGCTGTAGAACATATCAACATCCTTGATGAACTTCTGTTCTGGAAGCTAGTACACATAAAGAGTCACATGGAAAATCTAAACCACAAACATGAAGACATGAAACATTTCAGAATTTTTATTTGTTTAAATTTTCTTTTATGATTTTAAGCCTGTTCTAGAATTTTAAAAATGAATCAATTGCATTGAACTGTGGAATCCTAAATTTACACTTTGGATGTCCCTGCAGCTGTAAAACCCTTTGAGGCTAAAACAGTGACGGAAATTCTCTATGGGCACAAGTAGGATATATATATATATATTTAAGAAAGAGTCTCTGAAAACTATACAAATAAAATTTATGTGATCCATTTTAGCTGCAGCTAGTGAGACACTTTGGTTATAATAAATTGAAATATACAATTTGGCTATAACCTTTATAAGTGATAGTGTTGTGGCTCGCCAGCATGCTGCAGAGCTGGCAGCTGAGTCTGACTCCGAAGTAGAACTGGAGCCAGACTTGGACTTAGGGGAAGGGCTGACAGAGGAAGTTGTACCTGAGGCCGGGCCACCTACAAGCTATCAATGGTCGTCTGCATCTGATAACAGTGGAGCAGAGCAATTAGAGCCCATGATTAATGCCCATGAACACAAACTAATTAGCAGGCAACAGCAGAGGAAGAAAAGGGGCCACAGGTGATTGGTGAATGGCCACTTGCCATAAAAGGGTGAAAATGGGGAGGGAACTTTCACAGAGAACAACTTATTACAATCCGATCAAGTATCCTGTTTGTGTGCTTTGAATCGTGTTCAAGTCTGGTGGATTAATTGTTGGGTTTTTGTCTTCTGCATCAGTTTTGGACTGACTAATTGCTTGTTACACTCTACATTTAAGTGAATAAACATTATCTCTCTAACCTTGGCAGCCTGCATGGAGTATTTGGCAAGCTCTCAGAGCTAAACATTGAAGAGAAAATCTCTTCATATATTTGTGAAATAAAAAGGTGGTTTGTCTTTAAAACTGGCTCAGAATCATCTGTTTCTGGTGTAGGACTGAACAGATATGATCTAGAATGAAGTTTTCCTATACTAGCTATAGCTACACTTTATAGCTATAGTCATTATACTTCATTTTCCTTATTTGTGACATTTAAATGAATGAAATGGTACATAAAACTCAATCCACAATGGATCAGTTTTTTTCTAAACAAACTTTTAAATTATCTGCAGTAAGTGAAGAATGCCATTATTGTATTATTTTTTCCCCTTCGTTCTTGATCTATGCATGGAAGAATCCAAATCTGCACTTGCTTAACAGATTTAATTTAAAAATTCCAGGAAACTAGCTGAATGCAATTTTCATGGCAAGTAAGAGTGGGTTGCCACTGGCGAGGTTTTAATAATATGTATGAAATAAGGATCTACTAATCTAACAGTGAACTAATCTGTCAGGAAACTAAATTAACATAATTTCTGAACAGTGAAGAATAAGTATGAAGAAGTGAAGAACAATGTACATAGTCACATTTCATAGAAGTCAATTTTCAGAATACATTACATTACATTCATGGTTTTTGAAACATCATATATTTCTTTCCTTCACCATAATGCGATAAAATTTATAGCAATACTAGATCATTATGAGGGCATGATCCATGCCAAATTCTGTTGGAATTGGTCCAATAAGTTCTACAAATTATTCAGTTGTCCTATTAAGTCCTCCCACTCAAATCATCATATTTCTATACGTCCAATGAACAGCACTTGGAGGATCCATTGACTGACAGATACCATCTTGGAAAAGATGGCCTTATTCTTGGAGAAAAGTTCAGAAGAAGAATTAAAAATGTCCCATGCTATGTTTACATACTTGCCTGACAAATTCCTATCACAGATAGGTAATGATTTAGAAGAGACATAGAAACCACACAGAAGGCAATTTTAGTCATGAGTAAGTAAAAGGAAAGTATATGAGGTATTTAGTGCTTGGTGACAACAATTCGTTTAAAATTGATCTCTATGTTATATACAAAAATTAATGCTTCTTTCATTCAACATTTTTAACATTCATTAATGTGGATGGAGTATTGTCCAGTTGCTGAAATGTTTAGCTGCTGGACAATACTTTTGCTACTATACTCAAACCAAACTCTGGAACTGTAAAATTATAGAAAAAAGCCAAAATGTATCAAAATAATATTTTCTTCCCTTTCGTTGATGGATGCAAACCATCATTATTTTAAAAGGTCATAGGTATAATTTAGGGCCCTCTTTTATTGGTATAAAGGGTCTTGATTCATTCCCAGTTCACGTAATCTAAAATGGGTAGGAGAAACATTAAAGATATGTTATGCATTTGTGTTTCTATCTATCTATCTATCTATCTATCTATCTATCTATCTATCTATCTGTCTGTCTGTCTGTCTGTCTGTCTGTCTGTCTGTCTGTCTGTCTATTATCTATCTATATCTATCATCTATCACCTATCATCTCTCTCTTCTCTCTTTCTTCTCTCTCTTTCCATCTCTTCTATCATCTATCATCTCTTTCTTTCATATACCCACACATCAATATCCATCCATCCATCAATCCATCCATCCTCTGAATGAAATGAAATGTATAAAAATTAGAGCATTACATGGAAATGTGTACAGACACATTTCATATCAATCAATGCATGGGATATCAGAATATATTATATTATTCTCAGGGTTTTTGAAATGCTGTATATTTCTTGCTTTCGCCATAATGTGATAAAATAATGTGATCAATATGACAGCATGATGTATACCAGATTCCATTGGGATTGGTCCAACCAGTTCTTCATTACATTTTTCTACTTATTATTATAGCAATCACTTACTCAGATAATTTCTGCAAAATTTCCAGTAATTGTTTGCCAAATTTAATTGAGAAATCCCCAATCTCTTCAATAATACTGCCTAATCTACTGATATGCACACCATCCCATATGCATACACCAAAATTAGGAGGAGAGAAATACTGCTTGCAAAGATAAAAGACTTCCAGAACACAAGCAGCAATATATAAAAGTTAATAAAACATAATAAATTATTGCAAAAATATGGGGAAAAGATAAAATGGAAAGATAAATGAGTAAACACAGTTTAAAAGACAAAATGGCTACAGATGATGAAAGCATAAAATTAATTGATGCTCCAAAGGAGTTGTATACCATATATAAAAATAGGACTGAATGAGAATCAGACGTGCTCAGATTACCGTGTTTGGTAACAAATTGCAAAGGACTCTCTAATACCTGCTGATTCCTGAATCCAATATTCTCCTGCCCCCTTAGAGCATATAGGAACAAATGTCCAATGTATTACATTGATCACCTACCCCAAAATCACACACTGTTGGGGGGGGGGGTATGGGTGTGTCTATCTGACATCTTACCATGTCTAATTGTTGGAGTTGAAAAATTCATATCAGAAGTGGAATTCCATGGAGGATTTTGAATTTAAACACTTCTCCAGACTACCTAAGGTGGTTAAATGTCTATGGAGATTCTCAGTCGTCCAGGTCATGGTTGTCCCAAAGGTGCAAAAATAGCTAGACTTGTTTTCCCTTGAAGATATTCAGCTTCTCATCCAAGAAGCTTCTTCAATTCTGACTGAAAAATTATTGTGACTAAAATACAGTTGCCTTTTGAAAAAGGCACCTTTGGGACTTAGGTGGTTAAATACTGAATCACTCTCTTTGGCATTTGTGCTGAGTTGATAATTTTGATGAATGTGTTTTGTTATGATTATGTGATCTGTGTGCATGGATAAATAACTTAAGACATTAGAAACATAATATATTTTCTTTATGATACTTTACATTTGATGAATGATGATCAGCTCATTAAATATTCTTTTTTATAGCTCTTTTTATTAATTTTAATAGACTTTATTGATCAACCATATGGAGGCATTGTCAGTAAAGCAATTACGTATATCAATAATGGTATCTGAGTAGGGAAAGGGATTATCAGTCATTAGATATATGATAGATGAGATTAATCATAATACATACTTGGTATAACTTCCTAAATAATCTTTTGATTTTGTTATTATCTTGATGTGCTACAATGTGTGATGAAGTAAATATAAATCTCTGAACATTTCATTATTTAATATTCATTGCCAATAGTGTTAATGCCTACACATATTGAAGGTACCCATAAGTCATCTATATTGCATTGCATCCAACAATCAATGGATGGATGCAAGATGGAGTTAAGATGGGACATCCCTGCTTTACACAGCCCTATTGTTTTATTTATGCTTATCAAACCATTATTCTTATTATTATGATCCCACACAGCTAGCATTGCCTTCCTCAAGCAACTCCATGAAAAGAAGAAGCTACCAGTATTTTCAGTTCTTACCAGATGTCAACAAAATATATTGAATTTATTGGGAAAAATAATCAGGCAACAAAGTCTAGGTAGCAAAAGAGCTTGAGTCTTTCCCCCCCAATAATGGTGGAGAAAAGATTATGACATTCCTGGCCAACAGTAAATAGAGAGAGAGAATGTCATTTAATATTTCTGGGGAAATTGCTTAAATATAATGGAAAGTGCAATGGTATGAGAGCTTTAGTTTTCAGCCGTATTTCCCCTTCCATTCTTATTCTAAAAAAATCTGAACATTCTTAATATTTTTAAATTAAAACTTAGCTGTCACCTGCACACTTTCAAAACATCCCTGGGAATTTGTTTATCTGATGATATTCTATTATTTTTGGAATCAGTACCTGAGGTGGGGTGGAGTGAGGGAGCATAGTTATCTCTGCAGTTTATCTCTCTCCCTATTATATTTGATGATAAGAAACAAGAATATAAAACATTTTCAAGGGGATCTTGAATGAGCAGACAGTGGTGATAGCCAACCTTTCAAGCCACAAGTGGTGGCTTTTACATTTGCAAATCCTTTTAGCGACACACCACTAATTAATATTGAATGATAATTGAATAATAATTAAATCCTTTCACATTCCTGTATGTTCTGCTTGTCTACCCACAGAGTAAGCTATTATAGAGAAGTATCAAACAGCCTGACCTTGTCTGTGCTTAGAAACCAAACAAGTCTCACAGAAACTTGCATAGAAAGCTAACAGACAATACTAGGATCCATAGGTTAATTTCTGAAGATAGAAAAGGTAGTGACAATCTACTTCCATAAAATTGCCAAAAGGGCGGGGAGTGGGAGGACATGGTTGTATCCACATAGCCAGAAGTGGATCTATACTTCATGACTTATTTACATTTTAGCACATATTCAAGATGGCCCACTTTGGTGGTGCCATTTAAAGGCAGATATAGAAGAAAGTAGCAAGTAGCACTAAAATGTTTAAGGAAAAGATATACTAATTTTAGTCAATATGAAGTTCCTATTGTGATATGTACTCTTCTTTTTACTTCTTTGATAAACTTGTTCTCACAAACATTTTAAAATAATTACTGAAGAATAGAAGAATTGGAATAACTTTGGAAAGAGTTAATTCTGTGCAGAGTTGATATTAATCCCAATAGAAGTGCATGCTATAAAGCACTGAAAGAAGATAAGACAGAACCATCTGGTGTCTTTATATCTGAAGTAAAGCATATCTTTTTGAAGCTTAATTTCAATACTGAATTTATAGCTTCAATAAGAGTTATTTACATTAGCGATTATAAAAGAAGGGAAGATCCGTTTTACTGACTGATCCAGATTATGTATATAATGGGGAAAAAATTAGTGACATTTGGTCAGATAGGCTCCTTTTGTTGACTTTTTAATTTGTTGTAAATAACTTTGACATGTTGGTGCCTGGCTTGGCTTACAAAGAAAAAAAACCAGGATACTTTATGATTTGAATTTCAAATATCTCATGCATCAAATATAGTTATGAATATTTAATATGCCAACTGGAGTTAGACATGATCTCTTTGAAAATATTCCTATTTGCAAAAAGCAGAATTATACAAGCCTGACCTTTAAAATGGAATGAACAAGATTCCCTTTAAGTATGGTTGTTTTCAAAGGAATGTTAAGTTCCTGAGAGGAATTATATAAATTATATGTAGCATGTATTGAAAGATTTTTTGTCAGTTTCTAGCCTGAGCAGGTGATATTACTAAATGATTTTGGCTGGTCTAACAAGCTAAACAAAGTTATCCCTGATTAGTAACTGATCAGGAGGCTACCTTAAAACTTTAGGATTTTCTAGGCTGGAAAGAAAAGTTAAAGCAAAATGTTCCTGACGTCAGTAATGGCATGTCAGTTCCATAATTCATTAGACATTGAGCTTTCAATTTAAGGTGTGGATTTTCTTCCCTTTTTCATCTTAACATTATTAAGAAATGAACAATCTATATATATGTAAAAGAGAGCTGTGGGTTTGCATGTGCCGTATACAAAAATTCAGTTCTGCAGCAATTTGCCCCAAATTTCACACAAACCTTTGTTAGGCTTGCAAAATCAGCACTAGGGTGTGTGTGTGTGTGTGTGTGTGTCACACAATTCTTTGCCTCTTCTTTGGCCTAAAAAATGGGGCCAAAGGGGACCCCCCAAAAAACAGGCAAACCTGGAGCAAAAAATACGACTGTGCATGCTTACCAGCTCTGCTGTTCACGCACCCTGCCATGGTCTTGCCTTTCCCGAGTGTGGCTTGCAGGGTGCATTGGACCCTCTGCTCCCTGACTCCTCGGAGGTCTCTGGACCTTTGCCTGTGCCTCCGGCCGCAACTGTGGCCTACAGGGCAGCCTCCCTACAGCTGCAGCTCTCCAACGTCCGCGGAGACCCAAGGATGAAGTGCTGCCACTGGCATGAAGCCGCACCGTGCCACCGCATGTGAAGGAGGTGGCCTCACCTGGAGCTGTGGCCTCAGGTGAAGGAGGTGGCCTTGCAAGGAGCTGTGCCAGCCATGGCCACCGTGGCCTGGCCGGTGGCGCTCCTGGGGGCTCTTCCCGGCACCCTCCACCATGGAACACAGCCTTTGGTGCCACCGCCACTGCCATGGCAGCCTGCTGGTGGGTGCAGCCCCACCCCTCGCTACTCTGAGTGCCAGCTGCACCTTTCCTGAGTGGGGCCTGCAGGGCACGCAGTGCCATCCCCTCCCTGCCTCCCCCAAAGTTTCCGGACCTTTGTCCTACACTACAGAAGACGTCCCCACTTTCCGCAAAGCTCCTCTGTGACCACAGGCGATCCGTGGCAGAGGTGATTCCCACAAGGAACAGCTCTGACAGCCAGGACCTCACCCTTTATGCTGTGCCCTGGCTAGGTAACTGCCAGTGGAGTGGCAGGGAGGGGGCAGCAGGAGTCCTGCACTCATCCTGGCCCACCAGTGCCAAAGCGGAGAACGCGACAGCCTGCCTCTCGGAGCTCTTCCCCATGGGAATTACCTCCACTCTGGACCACCTGTGGTCACGGAGGAGCTTTGGGGAAGCTGAGGACGTCTTCTCTCAGGTACGACAAAATAACAACAGTCGAGGAAGAGGGTGAAGAAGACGAGGAGGAAGAAGAGGAGGAAAGAAGATGATAAACAGAATGAGGAAGAAGAGGAAGGAAGAAGAGGAAGAAGATGAGAAGAACATGCAGAATGAAAGAAGAGTGGAACAAGAAGAGCACTCACACATACATAAATACCGGACAAAAGTCAGGTACTAAGCTACGGAAAGAGGGAGGGAGGGAAGGAGGAGGAAGGTAGAAAGGATGGAGGGAGGAATAAATACAGAGGGGAGGAGAAGTGAGGGACATAAGGAAGGAGGGAGTGAGGAAGGTAAGATGGAAGAAGGTTGAAGGAAATTGCCGGTCCAATAAAAAAAAACCTGAACAAGGCCGGGTAAACAGCTAGTGCTGATTAATAATAATGTTCCAACTTAAAAATAAAACTAGGTCAACTTTTACACTACCTTATTCAGTCTCCATTGTTTTTGTCATGTATAAAAATCCATTCCTAGCTCTACCCCCAACAACACCTCTTGGTGGCAGCACTGGGCAGTGCTGCACATCTGTAACACCT